>VZTG01000511.1:597124-611052 GCA_013397845.1 Melanocharis versteri
GGAACGAGCGGGGAACGAGCCGCGGAACGAGCGGGGAACGAGCCGCGGAACGAGCCGGGGAACGAGGCGCGGAACGAGCCAGGGAACGAGCCGGGGAGCGAGCGGGGAACGAGGCGCGGAACGAGCCGGGGAGCGAGCCGGGGAACGAGCCGCGTCCCCGTCCCAGCCCCACACGTGATCGGGCCGATGGCTCCAGCGGGACAGGGCGGAGGTGTCGGCAGGGCGAGCACACAGCCAGGTTGGGGACTTCCACCAATTCTGCAAAAAGGCTTCTTTTTTCTTCTCCCCCCTATCCCCCCTCCAACTTTTTTTCAAGAGGAAATGTACTAATTTTTCTGAGTTTCTTTTTCTTTTCCTTCTACACTTCGGCTTTTTTTCTTTTAATTCCCTAGTGAGTATTTACCTCTGCAAACAGTCAAATTGAAGAATTGAGGTTGTGTTCAGCTCAGAAGTTAAATCCACCTGGGGGTTGGTTTCTTTTGTTCCTAGTAGGGAAATGATGGGAGGACGTGTAAGCCGAGCAGTGCAGAGGCTGAAGACAGATTCAAGACAGATTCCCTTCCAAAACCCAGAACAAAAAAAAAGACCCCAAACCCCACTTTTTTTTTTAAATTTAATTTTAAATACTTCAAAACCATGTTTATTTGGAGCCAAATCTAACTTGCTATCACTACTGATCTGCCAGCTGAGTGCAGCCATAGCACTTCCTATCCCTGTGGCTATTTCTTTGTCTCGGCTGTGTAAACAATGACCCTTATTCCTCTAACAAAGGCCAAGTGTCTGGAGAGTGCCCAGACCACGGCCACTTTAGGAAGCAAAGTTTTTCATTTACTTGTCATAAAAGCAGGTTTTGATCTACTCTGTTGTTTTCACAAACACCTCTTTTTAAAACGTAATATAAAAACCCCTTTTTGTAAGCGTCTGTGCTTTTTTTGATGTATTTTTGATTCCAGCTCAAATGTTGTGCTTTACTGAACGCACTGTCTCATGAGGAGTGGGTTCTTGATGGGCCACCCTCGGACCCTGCACTCAGGTGCTGCAGGCCAGGTAAGTCCTTTCCTCGTAATCAGCAGCTGCCTGAACCACAGCGGGTCCCTGCTGAACAGCACAGCTGACCAGAAACCTGAGCCATGAATGCTACTCAGCTTCAGCTTTCCCTGTGCCAGCACAAGGTACCTCTGCTCTTTTCTTCTGCAGCAGCAGCCCCAGGCTACTTTTCATCCCTGCTCTGTAAGGAAGCAGATGATGGTCACAGAAGCAAAGACCAGGCTCCTGTCTGCCTTTGCTCGGAGGGCCTGGCTGTGGAGGGAGGGGGACTGCTCCCTGAAACCACCAGAGGCTCACAGCAGTTTTTTCCACCGTGATCCCTTGCCCAGGTTTTGGGACGTGCCACCCTTTTTGCTTGCTCCCATGGGGTGAGAGTGAAAACAGAGGCTTTTGTTGATGTGCGGTGCCTTTGTGGCTGCCGTGGCTTGGAGAGTCACGCAGGGAGCTTGGAGGTGGAGCAGTTTCTCTGTGGGTGCTTCTGCTTGGTGGTTGTCTCCCCTGGACCTTGTTCCCTGGGCATTGATCCATGGCTGGCTTATTCTTCTCACTGCCAGCAAAGGTGCCCTTGGTCCATCCTGTGTTGTGTCACTGTCTCACAAGGTTGGGTCAGTGATCTCACTGACCCCCCTCAGAAGGTCAGCCCTGTTGACCCCAGGTTGGTGTGTCCTTCCAGCTGCTGCAGGGCAGAGCCCTGCTCCCCTCACTGTGTTCCTGCAGGCATCAAGCCATGCAGTTGGGAATACAGCTTTGTGGTAGCTAAAGAAGGGCTGATCTTGAGATTTTCAAACACTGTTTGAGATTTAAGAGATTCAGGGTAAAATACATCTCTGCTCAAGTTCATGGCAAAAGGAATTTCCCTGGATTCAGCTGTCAGGTCAGCCAGTGGCTTCCTGTGCAAAGCTGCCGGAGATTTTATGTCCCAGCTCCTTGGCTCCCCACCTACGGGGCAGCCCTGTGACAGAGCTCACTGGTAGCGAGGCACTTGGGATTGCAGTGGTGCTCAGAGGAGTCCCAGATATCCCACAGCACTGAAAGAAACACAGTGAGCTCCTCCAGGTGCCAGGGGTGGGACAAACCTCCCCTTCTGGCCATGCTGGCTGGAAAAGGCTCATCAAAGCAGTAACTGGAAACTGAACAAACACGGAGCCTTGGCTTGGTTTTGTAATCAGAGCTGTTCCCTTGCAGGTGGGACACCAGCCTTGGCACGTCAAGAGAAACGTGTGACTTTGGGCCACCATATGCTGTGCATCCACCCTCAGGCTGGATGCTCCTCTGCAGCTGGTGATCACCAGTGTGGCCAGAACTTCAGTGACCCCTGTTCTTACTACTGCAGTTAAGTGTTCAGTGAAAGTCTCTGAGGCAGTTTTCATCAAAAGTATATATTTATTTATAAAAAAGAATGGGGGAAAAATAGATACCAAAGAGCTTTTTCTGTAAAAGACAATTCCTTGGAGGCTGAATGTCCTAGACCCAAGTATGCCTGGCATTGCAGTCCATAGCTGTAGATGGCTGATCCAGATCTGACGCTGAATATCATGGGAATTTGGAATTAGAAGGTCAGCAAGGGATTTTTACACTGAAAACTAGGGGACACTAACCACACATCCCATACAGGTTTCTATTAGAGATGTACGGCCAGATCCCTTCAGTGGGTTTAAAATTCAACCCAGAGAAGAAAAAAACCCATATTTTTTGACTCTGGGCCTTAAATTGCTTCACTGTTTGAGTCCATCTCCATACAAAAGATATGTGGCCAGACCCCTGTCCAGTGTAAAGCACCAGTGTCATGCACACACTCCAGTATGTGGGTTAGACTCAAGAAACCCTCTTGATTCCTCTTCTTGTACCTCCTTGGTTTAAGGACAGCAGATACAAAACCAGAGGTTCACAGCTACACCAGAATTTTCAGTTAAACTAAATCAGCAATTTAAGTGTATTTGAGGCTCCTCATTCTGTCCATGCTCACTTCTGGTTTCAGAGTCTGTGGGCAGCTGCTGGGGTGTGGTTCCTTTGGGAGAGGAGACAGTGACCCAGGCAGCAGGACAGCTCCTCAATGCTGAACCTGGTTTTGAAATGAATGGCAAATTAAAGAGATACTTTCCTTTGAGACAATTTTGTATCCTGTCAGGTTTGCTTCTATCAGATGCCTCTTGTCAAAGTATATCTGATGAGCATTTTAACTTCACTCTCCTCTTTGTTATCATCTGTTTGAACACTGTAGGTCAGCTATGCCAAAACAAATCATTCAAATTCTCCTTTGGATGGATCTTTTATTCCTTCTGGCAGACTGAAATGAGACTCCTTCAAATCTGAAACATGATTAAAACTACAAAAACAATCTGTACCACACAAAAAAGCCCTCTTGGATCTCTTCCTATAAGCACATTTTGGCCTGATTTCTGCTGCTTATTTTATATTTTTTCTGTTTTAGATTTTATATGCAACTGATTAGCACCTTTATTTGCTTTTAATATTGTGTTTGATACTGAAACAGCACCAGCACCCCTGAAATTTTTTTTTCACAGATATATCTCAGTATATCAAGGAGAGCAGTTACTGGGATAAGGCCAAATTTTCCAGCAGCAGCACTGCCCATGGCTTATCTCCCACCATGATGATGACTGGTCAGGGAAAAGGAGGTATGAAACAGCCACTGCTATGTCCTAAACCATGTCATGTGCTCGAGACAATTTCACCATGGAATATCATTGAAAACACCCCTTTCCTTCAAGTCTCTGCAATGAAGGCACCTGTGAATGCTGTTAAAGATTATGATATTCCAGAAAGGTTGCCAGGGGCTCCAGCACTTCATGGCACTTCTGACAGGGAATATGTGAGTAAGAGGAAATATACATGCCAGTTGCTGGCAGAAAGAAAATGCACAATGCTTGCATTCAGAAGAAAGCATTCATGGTTAGTCCTCTGTAAAAGAGTAATAGCAGCAAAAATTTTTTCTGGACTTGAGTAGATGCTGAATAATAAGACTTTCTCATTTTGAGCATTAACAGCTGCTACAAAAACTAGTAATTGTCACTACTCAGTGGCTGCCTTATAACTATATGTACAAGTTGTGCACACGAATAGCTGGTCTGAGAGCTTAGAAATATTCATTACAAATGAGACAGCAGGCTATGCACACGATCTTGTTTTCTTAAAAAAGTCATTTCTGCAAAATCAAGAGCAAACTCTTTTGCTCTTAAAGTAATTTTCAAGTTTCTGATTTTTAAATTTTTTTAAAATATGATTTGTCAGGTGGGTTTCTGCCAAACAGAGTTCCCCAGCTGGGATTTGGCAGGAAAGCTAAATGCTTTGAGGTATGGTTCCACAGCAACCTGAATTAGCTAAGATCAGCACCACTGTGTCAGTCCTCAAAGCAAAACTGTCAGAGAGGTAATTGCTTCATTTTGGGAAGAGCACGGGTACTACTGGAAGGGAGAGAGTAGGATGTGGAGCAGGAATGGAGGAGATGAGACTGCAGTGGCACTGATATAAAATGGCTTAATAAGAGGTGATGGAGCCACAGTCTTTGCAGAGATGGTGCCTGCATGAAGTCCTGCTTCCTTGGAAGCCAAGGGCAAGATGGAAGCAGATTCACTCATACCCTGAAAACCTTCTCCTCATCCTTAACCCCCTTCCTTTCTTTTCCTGGTTCTGTACGTAACCTCAGAGGTTCCAAATCTGCAGAAAACAAGTCATGTTTCTCTGGCTTACACTAAGGATATGATACTCAGCTCATCTGAGGCATGTGGATCCCAGCTGGCTCAAAGCTGGCCGTCTAAATCCTGCCCATCCAGGTCTCCAGTGACTGATGCTCAGGTGCTCCAGCAGAAGGTATGGGAACATGTCCAGCCCCAGGAGCTCAGATCTGAGCCCACTCCTGAATCCGAGGTTGTGTTCCTCCTTACTGAATTACAGCTTTGACTCCAGGGAAGGAGTAAGATGTGAGCTGTGGTTTGAAAGGCCATTGGGCCCTCACTCAAAGTTGTTCCTACCATGACTGCCAGCAGCCCAATATTCGCATGCACACACAGACTTTGTGTGTGTGGCCAGAGCCACCTTCTGCATCTGAAAACATTTCCACGGCCCACTGGCTATTCCTACAGGTGGGAAGGGCAAAAAAGGATAGAATTAATGGAAAAGTATTAGTAAAAACCTATCAGGAAAGCACTGGGAATATGTCAAAGGTAATGGAGCTGCTGTTGTGCTCCACGGGACCCATGTCATGCCAGACACTCGTTGCTCTGTGCTTTGTTCCGGCAAAGGTGCAGCTGCTCTGTTGCAGTCTGCACCAGCCCTACCAGGAGGCACTCAGCTTCTCCCACTGGAACTGCAAGCAGGAGTTTGGGGGATTTGTCAGCCCTGGGGTTTGGGAGATTCGTCTCTTAAGCCATTTTTACCCTAAAAATCAGTGCAGGTAAATCCAGGCACAGTGGCAGCTGATGCTCGGTTGTCACACAGTGACAGCAGTGCCAGGGAAAGGCTCTCTGTAGATCCTGACACCTGTGGGACACAGCAGGGTGAGCTGTCCCCTCCAGGGGCTCAGCAGGCTGAGGGTGGGTGGTTAGGAAGTGAGTGAAGGCACGAGCAGCCAGATGGGGCTGGTGATTGCTCAGCTCTGTGGGCTCAGGACAGCATTCGATGCTGCAGTGCACCTGAGGGCAGCATTTCCAGTCCATGCTCCACAGGTAACTTGCTGATGAGGAGACTGTTTTCCTTCCAGCACTGTGTTTTGCCTTCCACAGCTGCAGGCTCCCTCAGGCTGGCAGGCAAGAGCTAATCAACATATTACTGTCTACCACAGATGAGAAAAAGTTGACAATCATTGTCTGAATTTGAATTTGTCCATATTGTCTGTTTGTGCCATTTGTTCTACAGCAGCAATCTTGTGCCCTGTGGAAGATTATGGCTGTCCCAGGTAGAAGGAAGACCTTCAGGTGGTGAGAGGTGGGAAGGAGCCACCATAGAGAAGGGTAGAACAGAGACTATTGCCATAGATGTTCTTCGTTCTTTAAACAAAGAAGGAAAATAATGTAAAATTGACTTTTCCTTACTTTCCCCTTTGTCTTTACTTGATATCATGGCTGAGGGGAAAAATGTTTTCAATATAAAAATATATTGCAGCTCTCCAGGTGATGGCCCCGGACACAGCCTGAGAAGCAGTGGCATTGTCTGCTTCCCAGAAAAATTCTGAGAGAAGCCTTGCTTAATTTTCTCTTCTCCCTCATTCTCCCTCAGGGCTCTTTGTCTGGCTGCTTCCCTGTCACAGTCCTGAAGGAAGGTACCTTCGCTTCCCTCAGTCCTGAAGGAAGTCAGGGTGAAAGCCTCTCTCACCAGTTCACAGGAAGGTAGTGCTCTGTTTCTGGAAAGACAATGAAATTAGGAAAGTCAGAGGTCCATGCTGGCTTCTGCAAACACAGGACCTCTCCCCTGAGCATTCCCACCTAGATGGAAAGCTGTGGTGATATTCAGGACTTTACATTCCCAGACACTGGCAGCAGTTTCATACAGTAGCTAAAGCAGGAAAGCCCTTAGCAATGGCACTGTCCTTTGCGCTCTAGGAGCAGTCCTCACTGGAATGGAGGCCCAAGAGCTCCTCAGCCAAGCTGACCAGACTGTTTTCTTCCAAGGCTGCAATCAGCCGCCCTATTGTGGCCTTCTTGCCCTCGGACTGGATGAACCTGAGGAGCATCTGATAGGCTTGTTCATAGAGCCCCTCTCGGTCGTACTCCAGCGCCAGGTTGTCAATGACAGGGTCACGCAGGGCCCGGCAGGATTTCTGCAGAGAGCGACCCACTTGCTTCCACTTCTTGGACACAGACTTGGCAAACTTCTGGTGGTCGTCTGGTGTGATTGTTCTGTTGTCTGAAAGGGGCAGAGGCCAGGTAAGACATAGGAGTTTCATGGCTGATGTGATGCAGCTTGGGCCAGTTCAAGGTTTGGTCAATATTCTGTGGAGCAGGGAGCCTGAGCTCCCCGCCTTGCCCAGCTGTGCCCTTACAGAAATCCCCCCACAACAACAAAGCATCTGGGCTTGCCCCTACCCTGCAAGCTTGGCAAGGCTTAATTTCCTTTTTTCTCCCTCAGAACTGTCCTGTGGTTTGCCATAGCTCTTTTTTTTTTTTTTCCTGATGGACACCCTCTTCATTTGTTTTAGCCTTTCAAAGGCAACTTGGTAAGGCCTTTCTGACAAAGTCCCCTGTTGCCTACCTAAACATCCTCAAAATACTGAAATGCTGACAGGAGCTCTCTCCTCAGCTGTTCAGTTCTGGAGACTGTACACAGCTTAAGCAAGCTCAGAAATGATTTAACTTATCTCAAGCTGATATTGTTATGTGAGATTCTCTGAAAGCTCTCTGTAGGGACAGACCCCAAAGCCAGCTGGTGAACTGAGGGAGCCTGGACAAATCAGTCCTGTCTGGAAGTGGGGCTGAGAGTGTCCACAGTAACTTCCCCAGTCTGATCCAACCTACTCACCTATTAACTTACCTCAACCAAGTGACATGGAAGAAGAGAACAATACTCTATATTCTTCCTTTCAGTATTAATTTTAAAATATGAGGAACCTGGAAGGGACACAGACTCTGAAACAACTGGTTCTGTGCCACCCCAGAAAAGAAAACAGGTTGAGGCCTGATCTGAAGCACCATGGTAATATCTTAGGGCTACTGTAATTCCTTCCTTATGGGATGCTAGGAAATCCTTGGTTTATCTGAGGTAGATCCCAATATGTAGTCATAATTCTCCCTCATGGGCTGTGAGGCAGACCAAGAGCTCTGTTGGTCAGTTCTAACTACTCACCAAACTGTTGTCCCTGAAAGATGAAGGTGACTTGTGTGGGAAGGGAGCTGCCTTGAGGAGGATGAGGCCGAGAGGGGGCCTTCAGAGATGAGCAGTCTTTTCCAGCCACGTTGTTGTTGGTGCTCTGGTGAAGCATCAGGCTCTTGAGGCATTTCTCCAGCTCCATGATCTCCTCATCTGGCAGGCGGTCAGGCTGTAACGCAAACCGCATCAGTGACTCCTGCCAGGGCCACCACCCCACAAAGCTGTAGATGCTGGTGTCAAGAGAGGAGCAATGAGATATAGCATGAGCTGTCAACCAGCCAAATGAGACGGTCTCATGGAGCTCTGGCTGTAAATGTGTGGATTTGAATCTGTAATGTGATATGAAATAGACAACTCTCCCTCCTGGGTTTCTCACCTGCAGCAGTGACTGCTTACAAGTTGCACAAAACTGCTATGAGCCCACATTCATTTCCAGCAGCCCTCAGCAAGAGTGAGGGTGCACTGCAGGCAGCAAGGCTTCTCCCAACTCCGTATGAGGGTCAGACTCACCAGGGTGATCTGATCCAACAGCTCATGGCCACCCAAGTAGCCAGCTCCTGTTACTCACCTTCTCTCTCTCTCTCCTCCTCTGTTCCCTAAGGTTTGCTGTTCCTGGGTCCTCGCCAAGCCAGTTTTTTTCATTAGCCAAGAGAAAATTAGTCTGACCTCCAAAAAGCAGGTAATGAGAAAAGGAGTAAAGAAGGCAAAGCACATGGGAAGAGTCAAACCTGGCAGTGCTGTGCCTCAGTCAGAACTAAACACTGGTTTAGCTCACTTACAGCAGGTACCCAGCACTGCTCTCAGCTGCTGATGGCTGTGCCCCAGTGCCATCTTTCTGCCTGTTGCACTCTTAGGCAGGGGTCAGACTGAGTCACTTTTAGGGAACTGAGAATAAGCCCATTTCTTTTGTCCAATCAGCTAATTCAGCACAGGGAAGGAGCAGCAAGCCACAGTTCACAGGGTATAGGATATCACATGTTGTTTGGTTTGGGGATGAAAGGTTTGAGTTTCATTCTCTGTGCTTACAAAAAAGCAACCTGGCAAAACATGCTCTTGTGCCTAATACTCCTGAGTAGATAGTGAGTGCCTGTTTCTCAGGACCATTTACAGGAACCAGAGCTAAAGTTCCAGATGGAAAAAAAAGAGGAGGGGAACAAGTCAGTGAGTTTAATCACGTCAAGTGCCTTGTAGTGAGATGACAAGATCTCACTGTTCTTGCAAGCAGGATTAGAGTGCCAGTGCCAAAATATGCAATAAGCCAGATGTCAGATGAGAGAGACTTTCCCTTCAGAAGGGCAGCCTACTCCTGCTGGCAGCAGATGCTGTGTGTCGCCACTCCAACACAAGTTGTTGGTGTGATGTGCAGTGTTTGCACTCACTTCCATTGCTCATTTCCAGGTGCAGTTACCTCTGCCACTCTGGGAGGAGGTGGTGTGTGAAGCAGGGGATGGAGGTGCAGAGCTGTGATGGTTCCACCCAGGACTGCTCCTCTCAGTCTGCCTCACAGCTGTACTGAGGCACACTTGTGCTGTCAGCTGCACTGTCTAGAACTCCTTGTCTTAGTGGGGATAACAGCTGTGCTAGCTGTTATACACAGAAGCCACAGGGAGTTAGCAGGATCTTTGTAGGCTGCTTTAGGTAACTCTATTGCCCTTCCAGAAAAGTGCACAGCTCTTTTCTGAGGAAGGGCAGAGCTATTTTTCCACATTAGAGTTAAGAGCTGAAGGACAGAGAAGTTTGTTGACCCAATGTGCTGCATCAGAACAAGATTTGCACCCACTTTTGCAAGCCCTGTGCCACCCCTCCTCATTGCTGCCCAGCCTCCCTCCCTCTCCCACTCACCTTTTCCCTGTAGATGCACTCCAGGCAATGATCCTCATCCTTCAGCATCTTGTCAAGGTTCTCACTGCCAGCCTTCAGCTCCACTTCGAGAGGCACCATGGTTGTGGCCAAGAAGATCTGCAGGTGACTCTGGAGGGATTTCTGGAGCGCTCCTTCCCGGTAGCTCCGCAGGAACTGGCGGCAGTTCTCCCGCTTGCAGAACTTGAGCTGGACTATCAGGTGTGGGTGGCTGCAGTGCACTTTGAGCATGTCCACACCATTCCTGCTGCCGGTGGAGTCTGGCAGGGAGAAGTGAGCACAGTCACAACCCAGACATGAGCCAGCCCACCCAGACCCACGCCCATCTGCAACAAGCTGGCAATGGAGGAGCTTTTGAATTCTCTTTGTGATAAAGTCCTCTGGGATGGAAAACCTGTATGTAAAACCAAGGGGAAGGATTAAGTTCACGCTGCCCTGCCACCACTGATCTCCATGAAGTATGGTGTCCAACTGAAGATGTATGGAACTACATCCCAGGTAATTACATCAACACTGCTTATTAGGGCAAGTTTTAAATTTGAGGTTCCATTTCCAGGGCAGAGGTGGTTATGATAAACTGGTGGCACAGCAAAGTTTTACAGATGAAAGCTCAGTTCAGCTCAGTGCTCAGTCAGCCTTCAGTCCTTGTGACTGGAGTTTTATGCAGTGATGAAGGTCCAGCAAAGAGACCCAGTGTTTCCTCTCCAGCCCGGGCCTAGAGGTAACTTTTGTCTCTCTGAGCCTTCAACACATCTCACAAATGGCAAATGACAGATCCAGCCACAGGGATTAAGCTGCTTGAGATTGGGCCTTGACTTGTTATTTTGCACAGAGAATTAATTCATGGTAAAATCTAAGCAAGGAGAAGCCAGGGATGTACCCTCCAACTTTAGTATAGGAGGAGCACAAGCGATGCGGAAACAGAAATTGCCAGGACTTCACTCTTCCCTCTCCCAGCAAAATTTAATTTTTATTAGCTGTGCTCATTATCCTTGTCTCCAAAGGATTTTATATGCTGATGATGACAGTGCAAAGGATGTGTTTTTCTCTTTTTTTGCAGCAGAGGCCCATGTGAGGCTGCTGTACTGCTTCCAGACCCGACTGAACCTCGTGGGCTGCCATTGCACAGCGCTGTATGGAGGCACCAGCTCACACTGGCACTACTTCAGGTATTTCTAAACCACCTGTCATGGTGTGGAGGACAATCCCAAGGCAAGGCAGACTTGTGTGCTCCACATTAAGCAGGACAAGTGACCTTGCATTTAAAAGTACAGCATCTAACAGTGGCTTTACATGTTTACTAAGTCCTTTTTTCATCTGGTCTAGTTTGGACCAGATGTGTAACTGACACATGGGTTTAGGCACCTAGAAAAGGCATTTTAATTCACTGTGGATGACCAGGAATGTTTTTTTTATCACTTCCTTCATGCTTTGCTTTTTATGAGTGCTTATTAAACAAAATTTCCATTATAGGGCAAGAGGGCTGGGGAGGGAAAGCTGCACAGACATGGAAGCCTTTATGAATAGTGTACAAGACAGCTGTGAAAGACAGGACTTTGCAGGCATTTCTGCATGAAACCTGAGACAGCTTCAGATTTCATGTCCTCTTCAGGCCTGAATAAGCATGGAAGGATTTCAGTTTTGTGAGCTGTCCTTTAAACATGTGAGTAGATTCACATTCCAGTGACACAAAGCAGCCACAAATCAAGCCCAACTGGACAACTGTGTTGGGCTGCCTGCTTCCTGTTTCCCGTATTTGGAATGAGCTGCAAGACAAGCAGGCCTGTACTAGATAAACTGACTTGGCATGATTTCCAGAAGAAACTGCAGAATAGTTACACAAGCCCAATCGAACAATACAGTCTCAGCTGTGTAACAGGTAAAGAACACCATCTTTCTAGGTAAGTGTGATAAACTCTTCAAATTACTGTTACCCTGCAGTGTGCTTGGAGCAAGGGTGGGTAGAGAAACAGTTTTATGGCTATTTGCATCTCAAATCCTTTTTTGATGTAAATAGGGTTACATACACCTCAAGCTAATGTGTGTCTGTTTATATCAGAAATTAATTTATACTGGCTGTCACTTGATTTAAAAACCAGCTTCTCAAAGCAGAAATCATGTTTCTGTGGTGGTATAAAGACAGCAATTAAATCTTCTTTCATAGCAATTGCAATCTTTTCCACTCTTACATAAATGGGTTTAAAAAAACATTCATAAAGTCGGCTAATTTGTAGGATAGTTCAAGTTAGAAGGAAGCCCAGGCAGTGTCTAGCCCAACCTCCCATGCAAAGCAGGGTCAGCTCTGAGGCCAGAACCAGTTGCTCAGGGCTTTATCCAGTCCCATTTTGAAAGCCCTCAAGGATGGAGAATACACAGTCACTCTGGGCAACTGCCTGACTGTCTTCATGGGGACAACATTTGTCCTTCTATGTGGTGTCTGCCTCTCATTTCGATTCGTGCCTGTTGCCTCTCCTTCCCCATGCACCATTATGAACAGTGTGGCTCCATGTCTCCCTCCCCACAGGTATCAGCAGGCTGCTGGTAGGTCCTCTGAAACCTTCTCTTCCCCAGGCTCAACAGGTCCAACTCCCTCAGCCTCTCCTCACAGGAAAAGTGCTCCAGCCCCCAACCATCTTGCTGGAGTTCTGCTGAGCTTGCTCCACTTTACTGCCTTTCCTAAACAGAGTGAGCATGAGCTTTCCTTACCCATGGGTGTGAGATTAAAGAAAGGCATGGCACTGTATATCAAGTTACCAGAGAGGATGGGTACCTTCTAAAGCCTGCTTCAGGGCCTTGAACACACAGGGCTTCTTCTGGGAGCTCTCGTAGAGGGACGGCAGAACGATGGTCTTGCACGTCGACTGGAGGAAGAGATAAGCGCTGCCAATCCAAGGAGCGGAGCTGCCTGCCATCTTCAGCACCCTACAGAACCACACAGGCAAGCTCAGAGACCGTAAGGGAAATGGCCTGATGCCAGGGGAGTGCTACAGCACAAGCATGACAGACTCACGGGGATTTACCCTTATTTCTTAGAAGGGTGCTGCTGTTGCTAAAGCAAGTGTAACCTTTGAGGGGTTCGGTGTTACTCTGTAAAGCACAGCATAGTGGGACACTGTATCCCAAAGACAGCAGCTTGCTAAGCTTTGCTTTCATTTTCTACTGGAGTCCATTCATTTTATAGTCCACAGATACTGCGAAGCAGAGTTTCAGTCCTTGTGCCTCTGACTAACCCGCCAAGCTGGCAAAAGGCGAAATGATTGAGGTGCTCCAGGGACCACCCAGCAGTCCTGGCTCTGGCATGTTCCCATGGACTGCAGCCCTATGGCAGCCAGAGACATTCTCCTTAAGGTCCTGGTCCCCTGGTTGTTCACAGGGCCCTGAGCTCTTGTACAAACTACACAGGCAGCACAAGGGTAATAGTTTTAAACTAAAAGAGGGCAGATTTAGATTAGGTATAAGGAAGAAATTTTTTACAGTGAGGGTGGCGAGGCACTGGCACTGGTTACACAGAGAGGTGGTGGATGCCCCATCCCTGAAAATATTCACGGCTCTGAGCAACCTGATCTAGTTGAAGATGTCCCTGGTCACCACAGAGGAGTTGGACTAGATGGCCTTGGAAAAAGGTCCCTTCCAACCCAAACCATTCTGTGACTCAGAGGTGGGTACCCCTCTGCTTTGTTTATGCCCTCTGTTCTTGTGCCTCTGCAGTGTTAACCCAGGGTGAATCTCCCCGTCCAGTGAGCGCTGCCCCATCCCACTGAGCGCTGCCCCATCCCAGTCCCCGCTCCGCGGTCAAACCGCTGCGGGGTGCTTTAAAAAACCAGCCCCGGACAGTCAGCCACATTTGTGATCATGGTTATTGCCTTTTCGATGACTTCTGGCAGGCGTCAGGCCGCTGCTGCTCAATTCCCGTCACAGCCGCGCTGGGAGGGGGCTGTCCCTAAGGGAAAAGCGCTGGAGCAGCCGCCCGCGGGGCCCGCGGCTGCCCCCGCTGCCCGGATGTTCTCTCGGTGCCCGGGTGTCCTCTCGGTGCCCGGGGTGTCCGCTCGGTGCCCAGGTGTCCTCTTGGTGCCNGTGTCCGCTCGGTGCCCGGGTGTCCTCTTGGTGCCCGGGTGCCCGCTCGGTGCCCGGAGTCCCCTCAGCCCGGCACCGCGGGGCCCGGAGCGCGGCCCCTCCAGCCCGGCCCGGCCCTGCGCTGT
>VZTG01000546.1:5902-25334 GCA_013397845.1 Melanocharis versteri
GAGGTTTGGGATGTCTGGGATGAGCCCGCTCCGTTCCATCAGGACACGGAGGTGCCACCGAGGTTCGGGATGCCCGGGACGAGCCCGCTCTGTTCCCGTAGGACATGGAGGTGCCACCGAGGTTCGGGATGCCCGGGATGAGCCCACTCCATTCCAACAGGACACAGAGGTGCCACCGAGGATCGGGATGTCCCGGGACGAGCCCGCTGTTCCATCAGGACACGGCAGTGCCACCGAGGTTCGGGATGTCCCGGGATGAGCCCGCTCCATTCCCGCAGGACACAGAGGTGCCATCGATTTGGGCTGGCACGGGGGGGTCCTGGGGAAGGTGACCCCGCTGGGATGCCCCGGAGGGCCCTGCCCAGCATCCCAGCGCCTGGAATGCCATGCCCGGGGGCTGGGATGCTGCAGGCAGTGCCCGGGAATGCGGAGAGAGCCTTGGACTCCGCTGAGCGGCGGAGATAATCAGGATAATTCGGGCGCCCTGCCTCCGGCCGGTGTCCCCCGCATGGCAGCGAGCTCGGGCAGCTCGCTGTCCCCCGGGCAGCCCGGGCTGTCGCCGTGCGCTCCTCTGCGGTGGCACCGGCCGCTCCCTGCCTCCTCCTGCCGCTAATGAGAGCTGCCTGCTCCGCTGGGCAGACCGCGCCGGAATACAAATCCTGCCTGCATCCCTCCATCAGCCCCTGCATGCTCTCCTCCTCTCCCTTTTCCCTCCATCCCCAGCCACAGGATGCTCCAGGCAAAAGGCAAGAACGTGGTAATAAAATGACATCTCCAAAGAGAGAGCCTGTTTTTATTTCCCCGAGGCCCCTGGCTATCTGAGTTCCATTACGTGTCTCGGGAGGGGGCATCGCTCCCTGACAGCTAACATCTGGCCCAGGAGACCTCCTAATTTAAAACAACAAACTAATTATTGTCACCTACTCTTTCCTGTAGCTTTTATCTTTATTTATTTTTTTTTTTCCTGGAAGAGATATGTCAGCATATTTTTCATTTGAACTGCAAATGCTCTGGGGTTTGTCCCCCTTAAGTACTCTTAACTTTCTTCCAAGGAGAGGAAACCCATATTTTATCAATCAGCTTCAATTACCTTCTGTATTTCACTCTGCAGTGTTGAATTATGAGTTGGAAGAATGTCTTGATTAAAGACCTTACAAACATCCAGATATCAGAACCACCAATCTTCCTGCCCACATGACTTGCTGGAAGGAACACTGAGCTGACATTAGGGGAGATTTTGTTTATTGTGATTCCTTTTTAAAGTTGGAACCCTCGGTCTCTTTGTTAGAATATTGATATAGGGAATAAGGAGCTAGAGGCATTTATTTAAAAAAAAAAAAGTTATTTTTTTATTCTTGCTTTTATTTCTTTTCCTCCCAGAGTGCTGCTGGAGATCTAGAGGCCCGGCTGATGTTTTTTTTTTCTGGCCAAGGAAGAGCTACAGGGGCTTTATTCTATGGAACAAACACCACATTCATGGCCCAGACATGAAAAGTTGCCACCAATTTTCCACGCCTCTTTGGCAACTTATTTACCAAAATTTGTAATTCTTCAGTTTTCCTGCCTTTAAACTGAGGTTCACAATGCTAAACTTACTGGCTGCAGGGTTCTTCAGTGCTTTCAAAGCTGAACACTTTTAGAAAAACTCAGCATTTTTTATCACCGCTAGTGAAAAATTCCACTGGTCCACACAACAAACCTTCACCAAGGTTTACCACAGATCTACGTCTGAGAACATGATTCTTTTCTTCAGGCTTGATGGGGAAAAGACCACTGTAGCCAGGAGGAAACAGTAGAAAGTGAAATCATAGCTCATTTTAAATTATTATAAATCTTTAATTCATATCCATGGTGCCAGGATTTTATTTTTGACCGAGTATAGAGCTACAATCCTGAGCCAATCCAAATTCTAGGACATCCTGGACACAACAGCAGCTTATGCTCTTTGGTTGTTGGGTCCATATTGTCCACCAAGGAAATCTCCAAATTGATTTAGCAGCTGCAGAGACTCTTTCCTCACGAATCATCCATCCAACCCTCAAACCTCCAGATGGACACGGCTTTGGATCACCCCAAGAAAATACTTCGACCAAAAGGGAAAAATAGTCTCTTTAGAGAAAGGGGAAAAAAACCCTTTCTCAAAATGAGCAAACAGGAAAAAAAAAACCAAACCCACAAAAAAATTGCCTTTTAATAGACAGCTAATCACCATCAATCATGAGTTCTACAAGAAAGAGAAGTTTTCCTCCATGAAAATAAAGCATCGATGCCATCACTGATGACAAAAACGGGCCAGTTAGGAAAAGAGCAGGGAGAGGAGAAGCAAATTAAGCATTGGGTTCCTAAACGTAGCGGGAAGAGCAAAGTGAGGCTGCTCCAACCCTTTCTGCCCCTGCCCGTTGTCACCTGAGCACCTCCTGCCCCACCCCACGGCCCTGGCTGGGCACAAACCCCTCTGGGGGCAGCCTGGGGCCGCCAGGCAGCCAGCGCTGGGTTCATTAGCACTGATTGATTTCTCTGTTATCACATCCCAGAGCTCCTGCCCTTTGATGCAGAGCAGAGCTGCTTCCATGGGCAAATGCTTGGAGGGAGACATGAGCAGTAAATACCCAGCCCAGCCCGGCCAGGCCCAGGGAAGGCTGAGAAAATGTTCCAGGCTCGTCAGGAAGCTGTTGTGTTTTACTGCTCTCACTAATTCCATAACGCAGAGCAGGCTCCTGGCCCCCGGATTTTTATAATGGAGAACACGGTGCTTTCAGCAGAAGGAGGTGATGCTTCCAAAGCTACACTTCTCATCTGGATGCGCTGTTCTGAATAAAAGTAAGTAAATTAAAAAAAAAAAAAATCCCTTTTGTTTACCTCCATATTTTCACTGCAGGAACAATCCATGACTAAAGTCTCTTTTTAAGAACCCTGGAGTTTATTGAAAGAGCACGAGCTCCTTGATTGTGCTTTGCAGGAGAGCAATAAAGGGCTCATTTAAGTTTAAACTGGCTATAGAAGTCTTTAAAATTATTAATATTATCCTCCTTTATGAAGAACAATTTTATCGCCCCGTTTTTATCCTGGTATCAGGAGACATTGCCGCAGATGATTTTACATTCCTGTGAGGTTGTTTTCAGTCCCTCTTGCTGACGGCACAGGACTGAATTACCCACTGCAGCCTGGCTCTCCCTCCCATTTCTGCAGCCCTCTAGGAGAACTGCCTGAGCAAAGAAGCCAGGATGGGGGGGAAATTTTGGCAGAACACCCCATCAATCACTGGGGCCAGGCTGAGGGGGTGGTTTACAGCAAAATGAGTTTTGGATATGATGAGAGAGATAAAGAATGTTATTTTAGGCCCAGGAAGTTCAGCTGGGGGGGGGGATGCAGCAGGAATCTGGGGCTGCCCACATGGAAGCCAGATGACAGCAATTTAGCCCAGGCTTTCAGACTCCCTGGGAGTCCCATTTAGTGCCACTGGGTGGGATCCTGGCTAATCCCAGATATCTCAAGGGATGGCAGTGCCTCTGGCTTTCACTGTCTCCCCTCCTTTTGGGCTCATTGGAGAGAGTGGATTTTAGCCTGGGAAGATCTAGGGGTTAACGTGGTCCTTTTGTGATTTGTTGTAAGCTGGGAGTGAGGAACTTCATGGTGCCAGCACGTGAGGGACCAGGCGAGCCCAAGCCCTGACCTGCAGTTTGAGCATCCTCTTTTCCTCCCACTCAATTCCACAGTGACAAGGGCACAGCATCCTCATCACCCTCAAACTTCATGGGGACCTTGATCCCGGGGAAAGCAGCTCTGGCTCCTCCAGGGAACGATCCAGCCCACATCCAGAATTGCAGCCCTGCTGGGCCTGATTTCTGCACACCCCAGGGACTGCTTTGGACCAGGGAGGCAGATTTCCCTCATGTGCCATTGAAGGCTGAGCTGAACCGAAAGGCAGAGTGAGAAAAGACATAATGCAGTTGTTTACTTAAAATGTTTGAGCGCAGGAAGTCACTTTATCATGTCCCAGCCGGTGACATTGAATTCCCCCGAGCTCCCAGCACGTGTTTGCCTCGGTTTTGGGCTGTGTGATTTGGGTAGGAGCTGCTCGTCATTTGTAGCGCACCCAGTAACCTGGCACACACCAAAATGATCTTTGACTTTTTTATTTTTTCTTTTTTGGTCCCCTGGGGTTTGCTTTTGGCTCCTAACAGCACGACCTTGATGCAGATCCAACGAAAAGATTAAAATACTTAACGGCATAAGTTTAAATGGAACATTACTATAATTATTGCAAGAGTACAAGCATCCACTGGCACTTCTTTTAAAAGGAGAAATTTGACAGGGCCGTTTGGAACAGCTCTGAAATACACCGAGATTCAGGTTATTTTATGCATATAGTTGTAATATAAAAGGACAGACAACAGGAAAAATATTTAAAAAAATAAAATCAGAAAAATCTCTCCAATCAGAGCATTTGCACTCAAAACTAAGATACACCACCAAGAAGATTCTACAGGGTCTGAGCTGCAGCTTATCTTTACTTAAAGGTGCAGATACCAGAGTTATGAGAATTTCTTTGATGCAGAGAGAGGCAGAAATACCTGCTCAACATTCCAAGAACCCCATTTCCCCTTTTCCTGTCATTTCCTGGGCTCAGGCTCTGCAAGGGGCTTAGCAGCCCCTCTTTTGGATGACACGTGCTCCCCATTTTCTAACCTTATTAAACAGCTCTGAATAGAGAACATAAGACAAGAATTAATTATTTGGTGCCCAGGGTTATCAGGAAATCCAGCACAAAACCCTCCTGAAGTGGCACCCTTACCTTTGCACATGGTTTGAGAGGAGCTGAGAAACACTGGCGGGCATTTGAGAGCAATGATGTTACTTCCAGATTTATGCAGATGAGGCAGGACAGAGACCACAGGGAAATGAAAGCAGGAGGTGACACCAAGAAAAGGAGGGAAAAAATTCCACAGCAGGGATGCACAGGCTGGGATTGTTGGGGTGTCTGTGCAGGAGCAGGAGCTGGGTCAATGATCCCGTGGGTCCCTCCCACCCTGGATATTCTGTGATTCTCTGGAATATTTAAAGAGATCCAGCATTCACTCAGGTGACCCTGCTGCTCTCAGAGCAGGAATCCCTGCGTGGTGGGATCCCCTCCTCACTCCCTCCATGGAATTTGCACTTTGGAGCAAAGCACAGCATCCCACTGAAATGAGCAGACTGCTCTGTGCTCAGCCTCCTGTGGCATCTTCAAACAATCTCCCCTCATTTTCCAAGAAGCCTCTAAAAATAACCTCTCGAGATTGACACACAGGGAAATGATTTTGAACTGTAGCTGATGTGGAAAAACCAGTGTTTGGAATTGTGTCATTCGGGAGATCGTGGCTAGTTAGGTATTTGGTTTTACTGGCATAAAGGTGCCTTAAAGTGAAAGGTGGAGTGCATGATTGAAAAAATAATTTTGGTCCTACGGATCCAGAACTTGAGAAAGTGGTTTGTTTAAATTTACCTGTTTTGAAAGTTTTATCTTAAGAAATGCATATGCTACTTCTGATTTCTGCTTCCCTGAGTGTATAATGGCTGTCACCAGCACAAAAGACAATTTAAAGTGGACAGTGGCAGAAGGCTGTACATATAATCTGAAAACTCCTGGTAGGAGTTCCTGAACTACTGAAAGATGTCCTGCTCTGCTTTTCCTTTCCTTTCCTTTCCTTTCCTTTCCTTTCCCTTCCTTTCCTTTCCTTTCCTTTCCTTTCCCTTTCCCTTTCCCTTTCCCTTTTCCTTTCCCTTTTCCTTTTCCTTTTCCTTTTTCCTCCCCAACTTTTTCTCCCTCCTTGAAATTCTGAGAGTCTTAGTCTATATCAATGACCTCAGCTCTGGCTAGGATAGTGAGACACCTTTTTTTCCTTTGGCTCAGTCACAGAATCAGTGGATTTGGGGTTATTTCTCACCCTCTCTTCCTCATATCAAATCACAGCCCTATACTTATCTTTGGACCTGATATCTGCCACTTTCACCACAGATCACTCAGCACAACAGATTTCCTAAATATTCTGTTATTGTCATTTTGCGTCCAGCCCCTTCCCACCTTCTCTACATTTCCTTGCGATTTTTCTTTTTTTGTTTTATCTTATTTTGCCCCTCATAGATATAACATCCTCAAATATAACATCCTCATGCAACTCCTTCTTTGCAGCTGCCAGTTTTGGAAGGAGAGGATTATCCTGAGAGATTCTTTTATTTGGTGTCTCTGTTTACTGGCATTAATTATTGCCCTTAAATCTCCAGCATGTGTGGAACAATTTGCTTTTCCAAAGCAGCTGTGAACACACAGGTATTAGGACTACCAGGATGCCATCAAGTCCTGCCCCAAAATCTTAGCCAAAAAAGGCCCTATGACAGTCTGAAGGCCATCCCTAAATAATTTTTGGTTTTTGGAAAGTTGCTGTCTGCGTGGGGGTTTCAGGAACGTGTACCTACATTTGTAATAAGACAAAACCCAAGAAAACCCAGGTTGTGCAAAATCCCCCTAATTCCCCACTGATGAAAAATGGTCCAAGAGAAGAAAATAATGACAAAGATCTTTCAGGCAGCAATGAAACCAACTGAGCAGCACCTGTCAGACATGCAATTCACCGTCTCTGCTTGAAAATCACTCTCAAAACCACTAAACTGAATTGATGGCAGAATCAGGATCCTACTTGAATCTACACTTTCTCTGATGAAGAATGAAAAATATAGAAGCAGCCGGGAGTTAAAATGAAAGAAAGCCTGTGATTACTGTAAATCAACGTGGGCTCACCCCAAGCCCACATGCTTATCCATTCCCATATGCTTTTGGAGATAAAGTTCCTGCAAAGCACAATACCCACGTTTTTATGGCACTGAGTTATGGCTGCAAATAGGAAGCCAAATGCTCAGTTTCTTCCACGCTCTTTGCAGCAGCAAATTGCAATTTGCAAAAGGTTTTTTGATAACATTTGGTGTTAATTGGACTTAAAAATGTTAATCGCCCAAATCAGTGTGATCTTAAAGACACACGTAAATTATCTCCGTGTGTAAAGGAGCAAAAGCTCAGATTGCCCTGAACTCCTCAGGATATGGGTTTTCTCAATGTACAGCTAAAAGGTAGCAGGGTGATTTACTGTTCTTGATCTTTCTGGTGTGAAAATTAAAGCACTCATACACGATACTTAACATACATAGATAACATTTTAAGATGTTGAAAACATAAAATATGTGTTTTCTTAACTGAAAATATAGCAAATTAATTATGACTTCCAGCCACAGAGAATGTTCTCCTCCCTTCACTAATCTACAAAAGGGTGGACACTGCCTGGAATAGAAGCTGCCCTCCTTCATGGTACACAAGACACATAATTCTGTACAGAATCACAGGATCATTGTGTTGGAAAAGCCTGAAAGTCATTGAGTCCAGCTGGCAGCCCAGCCCTGCCAAATCCCACTAACCCATGTCCCCAGGTGCCACATCCAGAGCTTGAACCCTTCCAGGGATGGGGAACTCCATCCCTGGCAAGGCTGGACAGTCCTTTCCATGAGGGAATTTCCCCAATATCCACCCTGAGCCTCCCCTGGCCCAGCCTGAGGCCGTTCCCTCTCCTCCTGTCCCTGTTCCCTGGGAGCAGAGCCCGACCCCCCCGGTGCCCCCTCCTGTCAGGGAGCTGTGCAGAGCCACAGGGTCCCTCTGAGCCTCCTTTGCTCCAGGCTGAGCCCCTTTCCAGCTCCCTCAGGAATTCTCCAGCCCCTGGACACGCTCCAGCCCCTCGGGGTCTCTTTTGTCATGAGGTGCCCAGAAGTTCCCCCAGGACTGGAGGTGAGTAACCTTAACCACTAATGCACCTTACACATGACAGGGGGAATTCACCAGAGTCATAAACGCTGTGGGTTGACATTCCCAAGAGTGGGAATTCCAATCCTGTCTCACAGGGACTCTCCCCACTGTAGCCACTTCCACCCCATCAGCACAATTTCACTGCTGAGCAAAAACGGGGCCTGTTTAGCTGTTTGTTCATTATAAAAGTTATGAAAATGAGATCAGAGGGTTTTTCTTTTTCTTGAGAGAGCAGCACAGTCCCCATTTCTCTGATCTTTGCACAGGTTTCCACTCTAGCAGAACTTTATCCAGTTTGCCTATTGCTCCCAGCATGTCCAATTTCATTTCACTAGCCCTTAATCAATTTTCTTATTAAATATATCATATAGCCCATCTCCTGGGAGCTCCACGTGTATTTTTCCATAGTTTCCTACACTGTTTTTCCCTTCCTATTTCACGACAGAACTCAAAAGCCAACACTTATTTTCCTGTATTTCCCCACAACCCTTCTTACCTTAACTTCCCATTACTGTGTCTGAATTCCGTGTCCCGTTTTGAAGCCAGCCTCAAAAGGGCACATATTTCCAACAGATGTAATTGCCTGGCTCTAAAGCTGGAAAAACAAACAAAACCCCCAAACAAACCCAACCACCCCCAAAGAGGGTACATTAAAACATAAGCTGGTTTGGATCAACCCAAGATGTGCCCTAAGTGTCTCCTCCTCCTTTTATCCATGGGAATTGCTGGTTATTCTCCTCCTCACAGACCTGCCAGAGCACAGAACTTGACTTTTCTGTCCTTATTGACACTGAGAAATACTTCACTTTTTATAAAACCTTTTTAATTTTGGTGTGGCATGACTGAGGTTACAGAACTGGTCCTTCACTTTTCATCTTTGTGTGAGAGTTTTGCCAGATTTGGTCATCTCTAAACTGCTACACTCACTCCAGGCAGCAGGACAGGAGAAGGCATAAAGACTTTAGGTTTCCAGAGCTAATAAAAATACATTGAAGTTTCAAAATCACAAGCACATAAACACCAGAAATTTAGAAATAACATACAGTTCATTCCAGCAAGAAAGCTTTCTTAAATTTTAGCTTGTGAGAGGAAAATATTGGAAGACATCAAATTTTCTTCAAATTTCTTCATGTATCAATGCAGAGCTTGGCAGATAAGCAAGTCTAAAAACTGTTTTAGATTCTGAATATCAGACCAAGTTACTGTTTTTATAATAGAAAAACTAAATTATTTTACATCGCAGATATATTTGAGATTCAATACTGTTAAAGATATTTTAAAATATTATAAATTAAACTCACGTCAAGTCTCAAATTGTGACCTTGATCTCAAATTCAGGACGTTTGCCCAATACCAAGCTGTGCTGGGCACTCCAGTTCTCCTTCCCAGTCTTACAGTTTCTTCAACCTCACCACAGCACACAGACAAACAGGAATAAAAGACCTGTTTACCCAGACTTTCTCACTCACACCAGCTTGTTAAACCAAATTTAGATTAATTAGAAATATATATATATAAATACTGCAAAGAAAGTGATCTCTGTGTCACTTCGGGAATCTGATAAAAATAAGGCCACAGTATCAATCAGATTACTGGGTTCAACACGCATTATTAATTTTGACATCATCAGCTACGGTTCACATCTATTGATCCTAGGACACTCAAACCCATATGAAGGCAGTAGTATAAAATTATGGAAATCATATGATGCCATCTGTAACAGAAGGTGAAGGAAAAAAAAGAAAAGAAAAGAAAAAAAGACTTAAATGTGTGGACCAGACTGCATATGGGGCACATGAAAAATCAAGCATATGCTGCACAGGCAGAGATATTTTTGTGACTTTAACCATTATGACAAATAGTTTAAGAAAATAAAACGGGTGTTTTTAAGATCTTTGTATCGAAGACAACGTGCCCACATGCAGGAAGCAAAGGAACAGGCTGCCTGCTAATAAAAGCTTCAATTTTATCGTTGAGCAAAAAGCCCAAGAGCTGTTAAAATGATGCAGTCCTTCGACTACCCCATGGGGCATCCCCAGATTTAATGTGGGTGCCTGGCCTAACGTACTGTACAGTTATGCCAGGCTTAAATAAAGTTGCTTTCTCTCTTTGTAAGGTGCTGTGCTGGAAAAGCCAAGGGAAGGAACCTTGCACACAAGTCAAGGGCTTCTGAGGACACTGTGAGAGGCAGGAAAGAGCCACTGCTTTGTCACAGCCTGAGAAACACTCTCTGTGTGTGCACTAACACGTCACAAATGTCCTCCACCTATTGCATCCTAATGGGCAAAACACCTGCTAGGAGAATATTAGATTTGATTTGTTAGTGGGAAAGGTTTGGCTTAAAGGATTCATCAACATTTTCATTTCACAGAACCCCAGGATGGGTCAGGCTGGAGGGGCCCAGGAGCAGGAGCTGCATCTGCCTTTATTGAACTCAGATGTTTTTCCCTGCCCATCTCCCCAAGCTGTGGAGGCCCCTCTGAAGGGCTGTGCAGCCCTCCCAGCTCGGTGCCCCTGGCCTCCAGGTCATGCAGTGTGGAAATATTGAACCAGTTAATCACTCAAGGTATCAAATTCGGAATAAAAAAAGCAAAGCTATGAAAACCACTCACAGGCTGCATATTAAGCCCGCCCGAAGCACTGCAGCAGGCTTTAGAAAAAGAGCCCCAGATCTGCATGAGTGTGTTCAACCATTACTTGTATAAACAATTATTTCAGATGTGTGGCTCCACTTAATGTAAGTGTGCCTGCAAGAAGCCAGCTAAACATGTAATTGGATTTTTGTGCATACAATTACTGTGATGTGGCCACTGAAGAAGCCCTCTAAAATACAGACAGTTAACAGAAATTATAGGGGCAAATATTCTGCCCCGGGGTTTAAGAATGAGAATCCCATTTTAGAAATCCAAATGCCAGGAGCACGGCTCAGATACAAAGCAGGTTTATAACCAGGATACTAAACTTTAAAATCTGGAACTTGTGGTTCTATTTAAACCAAAGCAGTAAAACAGCCTCGCACTCTCTCAGTATTTCCTGTTTTCATTTATATTCTGCTCATTTGTGCATCCCCATTTCGTGGTGGCTTTTTTCCCCACGCACATAGCCATGCTAATATCTTCATGGATTTGTTTATAATAACCTTTAAATCCTTTCCCTGCCATTATGCTGCAGAGCTTTCTGTTGTATATACACTTTTTACTCTGGTTCATTGCCTACACATCAATTATTTCACATTTGTCTGTGTTAAACACTGAACAGTATTTTCCACATACTAGTCCAGACACTAAAAAAATACCCAAATCCATCAGAAGAAAACTTGGTTGCTTTCCTCTCATTTATTACGTATACATTTAATTCTGATATTATTAGCAAAACATGCAAGCTGGTCACAGGGAACAGAGTATTTTTTGGGGAAGTGGCCACAAAACAGCTGCTTGGATATTTGCATTTTCAGTAGGGACACTCACAATCAGAGCAAAACTGCTGAGGTCTCTATGCTGACTTTAAAGACACTTCAAAGTCAACAGGAGCTGCTTCCTCTGCTTGTTTTTATAGAGAACTGGATTTTTTCAATATTTAATACTATCTACAATCATCAAAGTATTATTAATCTCGTATTTCCAGCAACAGAAAAAATCATAGAGTCATGGAATAATTCAGGCTGGAAAGGACCCCAAAAATCATCTCATTCCATCCCAGCCCTGCCATGGCAGGGACACCTCCCACTGTCCCAGGCTGCTCCCAGCCCCAGTGTCCAGCCTGGCCTTGGGCACTGCCAGGGATCCAGGGGCAGCCCCAGCTTCTCTGGGCACCCTGTGCCAGGGCCTGCCCACCCTCCCAGGGAACAATTCCTGCCCAATATCCCACCCAGCCCTGCCCTCTGGCACTGGCAGCCATTCCCTGGCTCCTGTCCCTCCAGTCCCTGAGGAATTGTCCCTCTCTGGTTCCCTGCAGCCCCTTCAGCCCCTGGAAGGAGCTGTGGGGTCTCCACACAACCTTCTCCTCTCCAGGCTGAGCATTCCCAGCTCTCCCAGCCTGGCTGCACAGGGGAGGGGCTCCAGTGCCCTCAGCACCTCGGTGGCCTCCTCTGGCCTCGCTCCAACAGCTCCATGTCCTTCTGATGTTGGGAACCCAGAACTGCTCACAGCATTGCAGGTCTCAGGAGAGCAGAGTGGAGGGGGACAATCACCTACCTCACTGCTGTCATAAATGTATAAAATATATTTAGGTTTATTTCACAAATAAAATAGATTCAGTTTATTTATTTACAATCTGCATATGAATTGAATAATGCTGAAATATTATATCTGGTGCCTGAGGATGATACTATGGTCCAAATGCCTTTCAACCTCCCACACATCTCTTTCACCAGAAAAGAGTCCCTTTCTAATATTTCTGGGCTTTCCAGGATCCTCGAAGTGATGTGAATAGGGTCTGGTGAGCTCTGGCTGTTGTGCCAGGTAATTGCTGTTCTATTCAAGCTGCAGCCCCTCCTGAAGCGATGAGTCAGACCCAGCCTGGGTTTAACACAGCGACTGCAGCGTAAAGACCAACCAAAATATCTTCCATCTATTTCCAACCAGGCTTCCCCTATCAGCTGGCTGAATTTTACCTTCCGCTGTAAAGTCACAGTATTTTTGTATCTTTCTTCTCTACTCCCACTTTCAGTGACATTAAAAGCAAAGACTGTGACACAAACAAATTAAAACCACCATAAGATGCTCTGAAGAATCTGGATTTCTGTGGTGGGCCCAGTAATTTGCTGCAGAAATAAGAAAAGTTTTAGGGAAGTGTCCTCTTCAAGTGTGTTACCCTCAGGTTTTCTGGAATACCAACCCCCATTTGCAACCTTATTGAGAGAAAATATCCGCCTTACAAATGTACTGTCTTATCCATAAATATTAGTATCATCTCCAAACTCTTTGTGTGCATTCCCAATAAAACTTTATTAAAACATCAACCTGAATTTTTCCAGACTTCTTTTAGCCTGCTCAGTGCTTTGCCTTCCTATTTTATCTCCACACTTTAGACCCCTGTCTTCCACCTCAGCTGAGGAACCAGAACTCAGGCTATTCACCAAGTCAAACTTACATCCCATCCTTTATCTGCTTGAAAGGCAAAGCCAAACAAATGCAGCTGTGCTTTTATCCATCTTTAGAGAGCCAATTTTCTCTTCAATCAACATAAGAATATGTGTTTAAAAAAAATCCCCCAAACCGAATTCAACCGGTACAAAAAAAAAGGAATTCTAACAGAATAAAAATTTATTTTGTAAATATTGCCTTTAGGCTGATTGTTTCCACGGGAGGTGTAAGCCAGCACAATTTATGGTGCAGGTCACAAACAAACCTTTGGAAACAGAGCCAGAACTGCTGCTGGAAGCAGCACCACTGAGTAGTAGCACTGCTACTACAGGAGATCATGTTGTAATCTATTTCTAATGCAGACTTGAGAGAACTGAATAAAGTGCCTTAAAATAAAAAAAAAAACAAACCCACAAAACTAACAAAAAAAAACTACTCCAAAAAGAAGAGGCTTAAAAATATTTTTAAAAACCCTTTAAAGATATGAGTTCTCTGCCCTCCATCATGATTTCTTATTTTTCTTCTCTTCCCCACCCTTCTTCCTCTATAAATACTTAATTCCAATGCTCATCTTAAAGAGCTGCCTGCTGTAGGTAATACGAGCATTACAAAGGAATGTATTTGCCCTGGACGTAGCAATAGCTACAAAAATACAACTTCAGGAACACAAATTTAGGAATCACTCATCTCGAAACCCTGGCAATCACCACACTGTACCCAGAAGCATCAAGCTATTACAAATTTAGCCACTATGACAAAGAGATAGGAAAACAGAAAACAGATAAAGTGAGAGAAACAAAGGCAATGAGGCAATGCAGGAGGGTCTGGCATTTATCATTTGCATTCTGCTGGTTTTATTGGAGGGCCCGGCCTGCTACTGCACTGCTCCCCCCATTTATAAAAACAAACTGTCATCATTTTATACCATTTCCATTCTGACTTTATTTTCTGAATGTTCTCCTCTGTCCCTTCAGCTCTCAGGACACTTTACCAGGCACCCAGTGTCCACCCAGGTGTGGCTGCCCCTGGACCCCTGGCAGTGCCCAAGGCCAGGCTGGACACTGGGGCTGGGAGCAGCCTGGGACAGTGGAAAGTGTCCCTGCCATGGCAGGGGTGGGATGGGATGGGCTTTAGGATCCAACCCAAACCACTCTGGGGTTCTGTGCTCTGCACCATTTCGGTGTTTATTCTCAGGGCTGTGGGCTCACCCCTCTTTTGGAGCTTCTCCACTCTGGACTTGCTCTGCATGAGCAAAGAGAGCTCAAAGTCTGACAATACAAAGGGAAAAGCTGACTGAATTCCCCTCTGCTGGTGTAGAACATCGCTGCCAAAGCAAGAATCAGCTGTATTTTATTTATATTGCCAGACAGAATGTTTACTGGGAGCAGAGGCAGGAGGAAGGAATATTTTGCCAGTGATACAAGAAAATAGCAATTTCTATTTTCCTATTCTACTTCTATCTAATGAATATTCACCCCCAGAGGTTATATGATAGTTGGGTGAGTTTTCTTTTAGGGAAAAATCAAATCAAAAGACAATCCTGCAACCGTAAACATATTTCCACGGAGAACTGCATTCACCTTGCAATACTCGAGAGAAAGCATCTCATTTGTTCAATTAATCTGACCTTTATCAAGAGTTTGTACAGACAAAACACTCTCAGGGAGTGGAGCACTGGGAGCCAGAGCGAGCAGCACTGGGGACCTGAGCAGTGCTGCACACAGGGATGTTTAAGGGCTGTCACTGCACACTCTGCAGAGCTGCTGCTGGTTTACAGGGCGTGCACGGTGCTTGGCCAAACTGCTCCCCACAACCCTCCCAAAAGCAATGGAGATGCCTCTGAGTGCAAAGGAGGGGTGCTCAGGGAGCCCTCCCTGTGTCCTCAAAGTCACATCTCTGTGTGCAGAACACGCTTAAGCCTCAGCACCAATTTTTAAATTCCCTCTGAATGACCTAAAACTCTGCCCAAGAGCAAAGCCCGGTGTCAGTCACAGCACAGCCCTGGCTGGGGAGCCAGGCTCAGAATTGGCTGGAAATCTCCATGTTCTCTCAAAAACCCTCCCTGTGGCCACAGGCACTGGAATGTCAGCGTCGGGGTGGTTTTATCCCCTCCTAATAGCAATAAGGAGGGGGAAAGGCAAGGGCTGAGTCTGAGGGCTGATGGGTTTCACAACACAAAACTGGAGGGCACTGGGTTGAGAAGGGGGAAAGGAGAGCAGGTCTGGACATGGAAGGAAGGCAGGAAGGAAGGAAGGAAGGAAGGATTGCCCTGAGAATAGAGGGACCAGTCCTGAGAAAAGAAAAGGGCTGGATGCTGATTTTGCTGTAAATGGCCCAACTTTGTGCTAACTTGGAGCACCAGGTTATTTTTTTATTCAACTATTTTCGAGCCATTTGTATCTTTGCTCTCCCCCAGCATCAACACGGTGCATTTTGCTGGTCTGTTGATGTGCAGCACCACAGACATCCACCTCAGCCACCAAAATATTCCCCTTCCATCTGAACACCCTCTTGTAGTCCAAAAATGCCTTAAAGTCCTCAGTGCGAATTTCATATAAACCCTGTTCAATGGCAAAGACAAAAACGTTCAGTTTAATTAGGCTACTTTCCTTTGGGGCCATTTTCTTAAAAAGAGAATCACTTTCAGTCATTCTTTACTGCTTTAGGAATATCGGTTTTCAATACAAACCCATTTTGGAATATTATGAGTACACAAAGTCTGCTCACATCCATTGAGGTGCAGACTCTGGAGTAACAGACCTTCCTTTTCCTCTTCTCGGCTGAAATTATCAATCTGAAAGCCAATTTTAAAAAGCGAAATTGGAAAATGAGAAATTCCAATAGAAATTCAGATCTTTTTTTCTTTTCCCTTCATTAATTCCTGGCTGCAGCCTGTGTAACTGATTGCAAAAAGAGAATGCCTGCTAGAGGAGCAGGCATGGACTGGAATCAGGTGCCTGCATCTGGGAGAAAGCCATTAAGCAACAGGTCATGCTGCCTGCTTTTTGTGGGTTTATTGCCTCCCATTCAATCTTACATTAAATTTACTTTACCATAAATTGAGACTACAGGATTCTGCAGGATCAGCCCCTCGCAGCAAGTGGATAAAAGCATGTGCAAATGCTGGCAGGGCCAGGGCTGCCAAGCCTGCTTGGCTAGAGAGCCTAAATTGACTCACAAGTACTGCTACTCCCAGCCAAAAATAAGCGTGGATTGCTTTACATTTCCCTTTCTCCATTTCTCACAGGCATTTACATTTATATCAACACATAATGAGTAGAGGAAACACAAAGACATTCGAACAGGATCTTCTTTGGGCTTGTCAAAAACGCCTTTTTCTTCCTTTTTCCTCACATTAACATTAATTGGAGCTGGGCAAAACTCCTGGCATTAATAGCAATAAAAGCAGAGCTGGTACATTAGATTTAATTAGCATCTAAACTAAAGATCCTACACCCCCCGAGCCATTTCCACCCAGGAAACCCTTCCTCTCCAAGCAGCTGGGATGTGGCACAGGGCAACTCTTCCACAGCAGCAGCAGTAAATTCCACCCAGAGGGGCAAGGAGCAGGGAAGGAGGTCCCACCAAGCCTGACTGGGACAGCAGGGCAGGATTGCCCTCCTTGTGAGAGCAGCTCCCCGTGAATAAAATCAAAACCTTCTTCAGAGATAATTGAAATCATGTTTACTGCGTGGGTTCATAAATCTGAGATGTGGAGCTGCACAGACACCGCTCAATCCCAGCAACATCACCATAAATCAAAAGACCAGCAGCTTGAAAGCCTCTGATGCTTTTTAGAATAACCCAAAGACTTATTCACAGCATTTGGTTTTTTCTGCCTTCCTCTATTTTTCTGTCTTGTAGATGTGTGTTGCCATCTATATTTAACAGCAAATGTAAAAGACAGTCTCGTAGATCAGAAAAACAAAAGTTTCTTCTTGTTCTTCTGTTGCCTTCAGCTCACTCTGGTACCTCCATCCCCTCCCTGGCTCTTGTTTTTCCCATCTCCATGCTGTTTCCTTTATCCTCCCTTCCTCAGTCCCCACAGCTCCCTGTTGTTCCTCTTTCTCCTCTTTCAGTCCCACCTGGTCTCATTCCAGCCCTTGTGTTCTGATCTCCTATTTTCAAAAATACCAGACAAGAAGGTAACAGAAAAAGGGGGAAAAAAAAATCAAAAGCTCTTGGCAAAGCTGCTGTTCTGTAAATGACCTAACTGGACATTGTGCTACTTTTATTTTAAGATTTTTTTTAGGACAAATCCAAGCAGCTCTTCTTTTCCTTCTAACGTGAAGATTTTTTTAGTCTAAAAAAAGTCCAAGTTACAGAGAATTTTTAAGCTTTTCCAAGGAATATGGACATTTGTAGCTCTGCTGATGGAAGAAGATTGGTTAATTCGAAATAACACGTCATATCAGTGATTCATAACCTTTCCAGTTGCACTCTGCCCATTAGTCACATCCTTTATTTGTATCTAGTGTGGAATTACAGGGCTGATTTTGACTCTGGGCCAAATCCAAACTGATTTTCCCGGGTCACAGGTCAGGACAGAGCTCAGGCAAATAATCCCTTTAAACATGGTTCTGGTTCCTTATGAATATCTCAGCTCCTGGGCTCCCTCAGTAAGAAAAGAGGACAAAACAAAACGGTTTCAAATGGACGCAGAACTCCTGAGCATATTTGCATGCCTGGTTTGGAAATGTCACCTGTCAGTTAAGGGAATTGTCCACTTCCACATCCAGATGCCAAATTTGTGCGTGCAGTCATGGCAACTGCAGAGCAACCCTGCCTGGAAAACCTGCTTAACTTAGGCTGTTCCTGGAGCACATCTTTCACAGCACATCTGAGTATAAAGTTTTAATGATTCCTTTTCAAGGGTGTTTAAAGGTATTTTTTTAAGTGGTTGTTTCCAGGCATGAAAACATTGTCATTGTCACTGAGTAGCACCACACAAGTGCCAGCCTCCACAGCCCCACTAAATCCCTGTGATCTAAGAAAAACTGTATTTCCTATTCATTTTTGGGTACCTCAAATAAGGGTGGTCAAGTTGGGCAAGAGGAGAGATAACTGAAGTTATGCTCAGAAGGAAATCAAAATATCCACAAACGTGGAGGAAAAATCCTCTGTCCCAAGGTTTTTAGAGAGCCTGTGCACACCATGATGTTTATGGAGCTGGGATTGTTCAGCCTGGAGAGGAGAAGCTTTGGGGTGACCTCACTGAGGCCTTGCAGGGCCTGAAGGAGCTGCAGCAAAGATGGAGAGAGACAATGGCCAAGGGCTGGAGGGCCAGGAGCCAGGGAATGGCTGCCAGTGCCAGAGGGCAGGGCTGGATGGGATATTGGGCAGGAATTGTTCCCTGGGAGGGTGGGCAGGCCCTGGCACAGGGTGCCCAGAGCAGCTGTGGCTGCCCCTGGATCCCTGGCAGTGCCCAAGGCCAGGCTGGACACTGGGGCTGGGAGCAGCCTGGGACAGTGGAAGGTGTCCCTGCCCATGGCAGGGGTGGCACTGGACGGGTTTTAAGGTCCCTTCCAGCCCAAACCATTCTGTATTATCTGACATAATATATCAAAATTTTAAAAGGTGCTAAACAGAAACAAGCATCAAAACACAACCAGAGTATTTTTAAATGGACATTGAAGGTTTCTTAGGTGTATTTCAAAGAATGAGGTTTTGGGCTGCTTTTTCTTCACCATGCTGAAGCAAAGGTTACTTTTTCCTGGGAGGGGCTGTGGGGGTAAATCTGTAAAGGATCATGTCCAGCTGCAGAACTGGCACTGCTCACTGCAGCTCTTTGTGTCCTGTCAGCTCGCTCTGGCAGCTGATGGCTGGGATGAGCACGAACTGTGACACTCAGAAAGCAGGGACTTGAGTGTGCACAGACTTCTGCCACTACTGGAGACTGATAAGATTGAAACTGTGGTGGTTTTGTTGTGATGGGAGCTCTGTGGCAGAGCACTGTGCTGGCTCCAGGGCAGGGCTGTGTGAGTCTGGGCACGGCAGAGAAGGAGAGCAGGAGGTGCTGAGGCACAGACACTCTGCTTTCCTGCCCCTCTCAGGGGCACTGGAGAGCTGGGGATATTGTGGATACATTTAAAGCATGGCACTAGAGCTATGTGCTGTCCAGTGACACTTCAGAGTAGCCAGGTGAATGGGATGAGCAGATAAGGAAAAGCATGGTTAATGCAAAGCCTGTGCATATGGGAGGGTACATTACCCTAACGTGAGAAAATGAGGGTGTACCTTATCCTGAGGGATCACAGCAGGAGAACGATGGGCATCACCCCGAGGAAAGGGCCTGTGCACAGAGAGCCTGCAGGCAGTGCCAGCCTCAGGACAGACAGACGCCACACGCCCATGGAATCGTCTGTCCTGCTCCTGGCCCATGGAATCATCTGTTCTGCTCCTGGGCCACGGAATCGTCTGTCCTGCTCCTGGGCCATGGAATCGTCTGTCCTGCTCCTGGCCCATGGAATTGTCTGTCCTGCTCCTGGGCCACGGAATCGTCTGTCCTGCTCCTGGGCCA
>VZTG01000546.1:25774-140428 GCA_013397845.1 Melanocharis versteri
GCCTGCATGGGACAGCCCGTTAATCCAGGCCTGCGTGGGACAGCCCGTTAATCCAGGCCTGCATGGGACAGCCCGTTAATCCAGGCCTGCATGGGACAGCCCGTTAATCCCTGCCTGCATGGGACAGCCCATTAATCCAGGCCTGCATGGGACAGCCCGTTAATCCAGGCCTGCGTGGGACAGCCCATTAATCCAGGCCTGCATGGGACAGCCCGTTAATCCAGGCCTGCGTGGGACAGCCCGTTAATCCCTGCCTGCATCCCCCAGTGCTGGCACAGCAGATCCACCATCGTGGCACATCCCATCACACCGACTGCACAGCCAGGAAAAGGGGAGAAGACAGCACTGCCTGAGCTCTGCTTCACCTTTCTTTGTTTGTCCCCAAAGAATCACGCCCAAACCCTTGTGAGATGACTACGAGGGCTCCAGAGAAGCCAACAAGTCTTTGAATCAATTCGTGATTGAAGGTACTGCGAAATGTGGGGCCGGGTTCCTGGGCCCAGTGGGACTGGGCTGGTTCCTGTCGTGCAATGTTTCCCATTCCTTCAGTTACATGGTGTGATCTTTCCACGACTTATCTTCTTCAAAATGGAAAGAAATACAGGGCTGGAAGGGATTTCCTGAGTAACCAAGTGTAATCTCCTGCCACCCACAGGAACAATAACAGAGAAACCTTTTAATTCCCATTTAGTTCCTCAGGATAGGGACTGGCCTGTTCTTCTGAGGAGCACTCTGCAACTCAAAAATGCACACAAATGCCAAAAAAACCAGAGCTGATTAAAAAAACAGAGGTGAGATGAGTAATGCAGATGGCCTGGGCTGCCCACTCCAAACACACGATGACCTATGCCGCTTGCTTATCTTCAAATCTCTTCTCTCTGCCTTGGTGGCTAATGACCTGGAATTCAAAATCCTCACGTTCAGGCTCTAAGACAACAAGCCGTCCTACAGAGAATTAGCAGTCGTGCCCACAGTTTCTCCTCTGGAACTGCCCGTGGCAGGGCTGGAGGTTGTCTGGGTGTTTCTGTGGTTCCAAGCAGCCCCAGGAGCAGCAGCCGTGATCTGGGCAGGAGCAGCTCCCCAGGGAAGGAGGCTCAGGGAGCCAGGGCTGCAGGGCTGACCCGAGCAAAGCACGAGTCCAACAGCCCATGGGACTGGCTGAAGCTTCCTTTGGCACTGGGGAATGATAATTAGCTCAGAGGCTTTATTGCACACCTCAGCCACGACAGCAGGGCATTGGTGGCAGGCTGGGTAAACGCCACCTCTCTCAGAAGCTGATGCAAAGAAAGGATAAAAACTAGGGCTGCTCTCACTATCAGAAGTGGTGCTGCTGCTCGTAGCTGAGATATATGGGTTTGTTCCTACTTCTCTCAGGTTCTCCTCCTCCCAGTGATTTATGTCAGGGGGGTTTGTGTTGGCATGACACTGCTCACTGTGACAGGGGATGTTCTAGATGTGACAACCCCTAACTCAGGACCATTCCAGTGTCATTTCTCTGCACAGCTGGCAGAAATCTTTTCTCCTGGTTATTTATTTATTTATCAACCCCCAATACTACATCAGTGCCCAAGAAAACCAGCTCTCCACTGAATCCATACAGGTACATTTTTTGCTTGACAAATGGCCTGCAGTTGCTAGAAAAGCACGTGGGTTTTTAAAGAATTGAAAAACGAGCTCTGCCTAAGTGCAGTAAAACCCCCAGATTTTTCTGTGTTGATTTTTCCCTCTTTAGTGTCTGTTCAGAGAACATCCTCAACGCCATGCCACGCTCTGCAGACATGATATATGATTACACAGCTGTAACTAAGAAATGATGTATGAAATAAGAATCCCTCAGCAGTGCAGGGTTGGGAATACAGAGGCTGCAAGCACCGGGAGCTGCTGCTGTGGCACTTGGAAATGAGGCAGGAGCCAGGGCACTGCAGGAAGCATCCAAACACCAACTGTATTAAAAACCTTTCAGGATGTACAAATGCCCTCTTTAATGTGCTTTATGCATTGTGGGATAAGGCTACAGCAGCGAGTCCTTTGGGATCTTTGGCCAGCCTGGGAAGGTGGGATGCTCAGTGCCTGCTGCCCCTCTAAAGGGTCCAGAGCTGGAGGCTCTGCTAGCAGAGCTCCCAGGCCAAGCCCAGCCCCTCTGGACTGTATTGGCATTTTTTCCCCTCTGGACTGTACTGGCATTTTTCCCCCTCTGGACTGTACTGGTATTTTTTCCCCTCTGGACTGTATTGGTATTTTTGCCCCTTGGGTTGTACTGGCATTTTTGCCCTCTCTGGATTGTGGTGACATTTTTGCCCATTTGCAGCAGTAATCAAATTGGTGACACTGCTTTACACACCTCTAGAATATGCCTAAAATATGGTGCAATAAGAAATTAACGTCACTGGGACTGCCAGCACGTTTTCCAACTTCAGCTGTCAGGAAATAAAAAGGGGACAAAAGACCCTCAACCCCTCCCAGTCCCCATCTTCCCAAAGACTGAACAGAATCCAGCACAGCACAGCCTGCTCTTTGGGCAGCAAAATGACAGCATGAACAGCATCAGCTTGCTTCTCCCAACCACAGGAAAGAAAATATCTGGCTTCTAAAATTTTTCGTCAGGCTTTAGTTGGAGTAATCAGATGAGATGTAATTGAAGCTGCCTATGGAAGTTTGGATTTCCTTGACAAGTTCCCTAAAAGTTGCTCTTCTGAGACTCATAGCACTTGTCCTGCGCTGTCAGCAAAACACTGCCCAGCCTATGCTGGTAAAATTTACCTTCTTTTGCATCATCTCTGTGGTTCTTTTAACGAATGCAGCAGCAATTTCTGCCTTCAGCTTTGGTTTATACATTTCTTTCTACAGAGGAAGCTTCTCCTCGCTTCTGTACACAGATAACACCTGTGGATGCAGTGGAATACTTTAATTTCTGGGAAACGAGTTGATCTTCCTTCCCCTGCCCTCCCACAACCCCCAAATGTCAAAGCCTTGCCCTTCCACCTCCCTCTGTGCAGCCAGCAGCTCCTGGACCTGTCCCAGCAGCCCTGGGGGGTGGCACATGCTGGAGCCGAGGTGGGTCAGCAAGCTGCAGGTGAGGAGCAGGGTCAGGGATGCCCCGGGCAGGGGCTGTGTGGGGCAGGGAAGGGCTGGCAGTGCCCCAAAAGCTACAACAGGGAGTGTTCTCCACGGCAGCGAAGGACAAAAACGCTAAAAACAAGCATTTCCTAACAAGAGCAGGCTTTCATCTTGATTTTCATTTTCTATCAGCATTTTTTAATGGATGCAATTCTAAAGTATAAACAAACATAATAATTATTAGGAATGTTTGCTGCACAGACAAGAAATTCCTTTTTCCCTAAGTGGGGCTGGAAGGGGATAAGCAAACCCACAGTGCTGCTGCACAGCCTTTATGTGCTGGTGGAAACAGCTGGAAGCTCAGCTGTGATTAAAAATACCAAACTTCATCAACAGCTGCTTTTGTCAGTGAAAAGTGTGTATGATTGTTCAAAACACTGGCACCAGCAGCCAGCATTGCAGAGGACCCTGAAAAAGGGTGGGATGAGGGCCCAAATCTGTGGATTTTAAACCAGATTCTGTAAAATCGCTTGTGTACTGACCCCCATCCCAACCCCTCTCCATCCCTGCTGGCAGAGCACAGCTCAGAGCGGGATTCCTGCCCGCAGGAGAGGCTGCAGCAGCTCGCCCCGGGGGCAGAGCAGTCAGATGGGGTCAGGGACTACACTGTCACTATCGCTGCTATCAGGCCTTCAATGAGAGCTTCTCAGGATGCTGTTGATGACCAAAGCAAAGGGCTGGCATCACATCTCCTGGGGCTGCTGCAGGAGCAGCCCAGCCGTGCATGGTGCAAACCAGGAGCAACACAGAGCCAGGGAATTCCCGGAGTCAGCTCTGCCATCCTGCCCCTGATGCTTCCCCCAGATCACAGAGGGCAGAAAAAACTGCCAGGTACTTCAGCAGGCCACTGCAGACTTGAACACGTGCCAACTTTTCTGTCTGCAGACTGACAGGGGAAAAAAACCCACACAATTATGGAGCTTTTGTCTTTTGCTAATGGCGTTCTCTGAGCTCTCATGTAGCTCAGCAAACGGTCCTGACTCTCTTTGCTTTCTTCATAAAAGATCAAAAAATTCAAAATCAAAGTAGAAAATTCTAATTCTGTGTGTGATATGAAGGGAGTTTGGCTAAACCTTTTCTTTACAGAGAAACCTCTGGTCTCTTTTTATTCTTGTGCTTCAGTAGCTGCAAGTCCTCTTGGCTATTCTCTCAGTTTCTGTGAAAGGTTTCTATCTTCTTCCTCTGAACTCTACCTGAATTCCTCACATGCCCTTGCTCTCCCCATAAAGCACAGCCCATGCAGTGGCACCATGTGGAATACATTTCTAATTTTGTCTTCAGATGAATGCTGCTAAGCTGATGAGAACTTCTTAGACACCGGCCGCTTCCACTGACGTCAACTGCAATTGCAAGTTTGCAGTCAATTTAGTCCACTGCAACTGAAAGCACCCCTGGGCCACTGATCTCTAATCCTCCTCCTCCCTCACCATCTTCCCTCTGGAATTGAACCCTGCTTTTAGGGCACACCGACTCCACACACTGATGCCACTCACGTCCCACGTGCCCGTTGGCAAATTTGGGGGTTCAAACCCCTGCCCACTGCAAACGGCGACATTACCGTGAGAAATTATAAATATTGCTAAAAGACCGGTCAGCGTTATTTAATTATTTTAATATCAACCAGAATAACCCTTTGAATTGGGATGAGCTGTGGAACAATGGCCATCAGTGACTCCATTAGGAAGCTATTCCCCCGTGTTGTTGGTGCATCCCAATTCCCCGGAAGCTCTAATCCAGTGCCTGCACACGTGCAGGTAGAGCCAGGGAACAGAGAGAGCAGCTCAGCAGCCTGAGGAAACACCAAAGCAGCATCCAGTGAAGGCACCTGTGGTTAGGGACAGCAGCTTGGGGTGTGGAACCTCAAAAACTGAAATCCCTGACACTTTCCGCCTTACCAGGATGTGCACGACTGAAAAGTCCCAAATGAAACAACCCATTAAAATCAAGAGAAGGATCAAGGATTTTGTGCAGAAAATTTGACCTTTCAATTCTCTGAGAATACTGTGCAACGTACAATATATAGGCTGCACAAAGAAGCACGAGGGCACTCACAGTCCACAAACTGTACAGCAAGTGTGATGCCACCGAGAGGAGAAGGAAAATGATAATTCACTAGGAGGTTCCAACAGAAATAGAATAAAATATATTTGCAATGAAACTTCATGAAACTGCTCGGCATTAAGACCAAAAATTGCCATTGAGTGGGGCAGTAAAGAGCCATAAAACACAGAACTGATTTCAGCTGTGCATGGGGTCTGGAGCAGGGCTCTGGGGGCATGGACGAGTGTCAGCCTCAGAGAGGAAACCCCAAAGTGGTAACGGGAGCTGAGGCTTCAGATCGCTCACTATGTCCATTTTAGCTGGCAAAGGGCTTCACGCTTCATTTCAGCCATTATTTAAACATTGTTATTTCTGCAAACATGCCACACTGAGATAAGGTTTCACGCTGCACCACATCAAAATGCAGATTGGTGCCGAGCGTCGGGAAGAGCCTTTATTGAGGTAACTGTTTATTAAGCCATGGAGGAATTGAAATTGCAAATTCTTAAAGAAAGGGAAACAGAGGGAGAGATATGTTGCGTTCCCTTTAATCATGGGATTTGCACAACATCACTACAGTTATGATCTAAATAAAGTTTCTGGAGTCATCAGGATATTATACTGTAGCTGCTTCATTTAATCTAATGGTTTCCATTTAGGTAATTTTCATGCATTTTAATGTATTTAATGATCACCTTCCCTTGACTGATTTACAATCTCTGAAACTATATTGTACTTTATCTGCAAGATTTGGGATTCCAGACAATGATATGCAGAGAAGGACCTGGAAAGTTTAGTGAAGATGCTACTTTGCATTTTAAATTCCCATTAATCATGCTATTTTACTAATGTAGAAGAGCCTGAATATAATTTCAACCTGTAGAAAAACAATACTCGAGAGACTTCTGGAGAATGAACTTGACCTAGATTTTGGATTATTTCACTCTAACAGAAGCTGATAACATTTCAGACACTGACAACACGGGGAAATGAGCAGGAATCCCAATTCTATATTTGATATTTGACAAACACGACCCCTTGCTCAGCTGCAGCACGGGCTGAAGAGAAGCCTGTGCTGTGAGTGTGCCTTTGGGGCAGCTGGAGAGGGGAGCACGTTCTAGGTGTGCCCAGAAGCAGCACGTGGGTGACCCTGGCACTGTCAGCACAAACGCATCCCTTCCACACAGGGGATCCCTCAGCAGGCTCAGCGAGGAGAAGGAGCCTTCCTCAGCAGGGATCCCGCTCTTCCTCTGGGGCCCTGCATCCCCCTGGCTGGCGGGGGTCCCCCAGCCCCGGACACCCCCAGCTCCCAGAGCTGCACGCACCAGGGAGGCAGCAGCACCGCACCAGACACTTCAATTAAAATGCAGAGCTGCTCCAACTGCGTGTGCAAATGAGGTGATTATCAATGCAAACGACTAATTACAGTCACCTGCTCGTGCAGTGCCCCGCTTGCTGCTGGGCAGTGGAAGGATTGTGAGTGCAAATGAGACACGCAGCTGGAGGCAGCCCTTACACGAGGCCTCAGGGTGGCAATTCCAAGGGCTTGGGAGTTATGGCTTTGTTTTGTACATTGAAATACAGCCCTGCCTTTGAATATGGTGTCATTTCCCAGGTATTGGAAAAAGAAGTAGTACGGTAATCTGAAGGATGCAAGCAAGTAGTGGATACACATTTCATACATGCACTTCAGGAAAGGAAAAAAAAAGTAGCTGGAATTATGAATGGGGGAAAGGGAGAAAACAACACCAGATTTTAATGTCTGGATGGATTTAGCTAGTAGCAGATAATGAGATTGTGAAATTCACACTATAAAATGTATGATAATTGGAAAACTCAAAATGTCTTGGAGAAGTTTTACAGTCCAAATAACTCTACTAGTCTGTAGTTCACCGTGGGACTATAGATCTGAACAACAGAGAGCTCAGATCCCACCTGCTCCTCCCCTGTGCAGCCAGGCTGGGAGAGCTGGGAATGCTCAGCCGGGAGAGGAGAAGGTTGTGTGGAGACCCCACAGCTCCTTCCAGGGGCTGAAGGGGCTGCAGGGAACCAGAGAGGGACAATTCCTCAGGGACTGGAGGGACAGGAGCCAGGGAATGAGTACAAATTGAAAGAGGGGGAAATTCAGGCTAGATATTAGGAAAGATTCTTTACTGTGGGGCTGGGCAGGCCCTGGCACAGGGTGCCCAGAGAAGCTGGGGCTGCCCCTGGATCCCTGGCAGTGCCCAAGGCCAGGCTGGACACTGGGGCTGGGAGCAGCCTGGGACAGTGGGAGGTGTCCCTGCCATGGCAGGGGTGGCACTGGATGGGCTTTAAGGTCCCTCCCAACCCTGAACCTTCTATGCTTCTATGATTTAGGGGACCAAGAGTATAAGAAAAAAAAGTTGTCTGTCATCTGTGTAACAAATGTATGGTCAAAAGTTTTCTGGTTTTTGTTGTTGTTGTTAGTTTCTTTGTTTGTTGTTTTGGTTTTGGTTTGTTTTTTTTTTTTTATTTTGGGGGGGTTGTTAGTTTGGGGGTTTTTTTGGCAGGCTGCACATTTGAATTTAAATGCAGGTTTTGCTTCTACATTTTTGAAAAGGACACTGGATTTAGCAGTAACTGAAACAATTTTAAGACGTTGATTTCAAGGAGAAAGTCCTTCTAGATGCTGTCTCCACTGCTTGTTCAGACATTGCAGTAATTTCTACAAATTCCTGTTCTTTTTTCTTAACCCTTCAGGATTTATAGTTCCTATATGAGAAGCTTTGGTTATTTTAAGTCCAGCTAATCATTCAGTATGTGTGTGCCACAAATATTTACAGCACTCTAAGAATAAAAACAAAACCAGTTCACGGCACGTACAAAGTTCACGGCGAGGTTTTGATTTTAACTGGAATTACCCAATCTGGGCTGTTTCTGGACTATCAGTAATAAAATAGCTTCCTTGTTGAGACAACAAAAGTGTTTCTGTTTTCTTCACGTTCCGGATGACATCCAATCTCTGACAGCAACAGTAGCTACAACACATTCGTGTTTTGATCTAATGTGATTCAGATCAGGGACTTGAAATGAATGAAAAGTGTTTTATGTTTCTCTTTAGTCCAAAGACTAACACCAAGCTGCACCAGGGGAGGCTCAGGGTGGGCAGCAGCAGGAATTTCCCCATGGAAAGGGCGCTCAGGCCTTGGAACTGCCCAGGGAAGTTTGCAGTGCCCATCCCTGGAGGTGTCCCAGGAAGGGCTGGAGGTGGCACTCAGAGCTCTGGGCTGGGCACAAGGTGGGCATCGGGCACAGCTGGGACTCCATGGGCTGGGAGGGCTTTTCCATCCTCAGTGATCCCGGGATTCTGTGCTGAGCACAAAGATGACACCAGAAGGCAGATTCTCCCCTGTCACCTCCAGCAAGCTCCCAACAGGCAAATCAGTGAAAGCAGAGCACAGGGAACACCCTCGGACACCCAAACTGACAGCGAGGGAGAGCAGAGAGGGCAGAGACCTGCTGGGAGCTGAGCACGGCGCTGGAACAGGCAGCGGCAGTGCCACTGTCCCCTCGTGCCACAGCCCGGTGACAGGGCAGCAGTGCCACCATCCCCCTGTGCCACAGCCCGGTGACAGGGCAGCAGTGCCACTGTCCCTCTGTGCCACAGCCCGGTGACAGGGCAGGAGTGCCACCGTCCCCTCGTGTCACAGCCCGGTGACAGGGCAGCAGTGCCACTGTCCCCTCATGTCACAGCCTGGTGACGAGGCAGCAGTGCCACTGTCCCTCTGTGCCACAGCCCGGGGACAAGGCAGCAGTGCCACCGTCTCTCTGTGCCACAGCCCGGTGACAGGGCAGCAGTGCCACTGTCCCCTCATGTCACAGCCTGGTGACGAGGCAGCAGTGCCACTGTCCCTCTGTGCCACAGCCCGGGGACAAGGCAGCAGTGCCACCGTCTCTCTGTGCCACAGCCCGGTGACAGGGCAGCAGTGCCACTGTCCCCTCATGTCACAGCCTGGTGACGAGGCAGCAGTGCCACTGTCCCTCTGTGCCACAGCCCGGGGACAAGGCAGCAGTGCCACCGTCTCTCTGTGCCACAGCCCGGTGACAGGGCAGCAGTGCCACTGTCCCCTCATGTCACAGCCTGGTGACGAGGCAGCAGTGCCACTGTCCCTCTGTGCCACAGCCCGGGGACAAGGCAGCAGTGCCACCGTCTCTCTGTGCCACAGCCCGGTGACAGGGCAGCAGTGCCACTGTCCCCTCATGTCACAGCCTGGTGACGAGGCAGCAGTGCCACTGTCCCTCTGTGCCACAGCCCGGGGACAAGGCAGCAGTGCCACCGTCTCTCTGTGCCACAGCCCGGTGACAGGGCAGCAGTGCCACTGTCCCCTCATGTCACAGCCTGGTGACGAGGCAGCAGTGCCACTGTCCCTCTGTGCCACAGCCCGGGGACAAGGCAGCAGTGCCACCGTCTCTCTGTGCCACAGCCCGGTGACAGGGCAGCAGTGCCACTGTCCCCTCATGTCACAGCCTGGTGACGAGGCAGCAGTGCCACTGTCCCTCTGTGCCACAGCCCGGGGACAAGGCAGCAGTGCCACCGTCTCTCTGTGCCACAGCCCGGTGACAGGGCAGCAGTGCCACTGTCCCCTCATGTCACAGCCTGGTGACGAGGCAGCAGTGCCACTGTCCCTCTGTGCCACAGCCCGGGGACAAGGCAGCAGTGCCACCGTCTCTCTGTGCCACAGCCCGGTGACAAGGCAGCAGCAGTCAGGGACAGGGCACCACAGCTCACCGATCTCCAGTGAAATACAATCCCAGCACATCTCACAAGGAGCTTTTATGTTTCCTTTCGTGGCAGGAGATTTTTATTCATGTATTCGCTTTTAAAACTTTGTAAACACAACCAAAATGGATTTGATTTATTTTTATCTTCCTTGTGATATGACACAACATTGATAAGATAATGCTGGGTGATGAGTTCTTTGCTAAGCCTACCTGTTGGTAAATTAGTGATAAAATCAGATACAACGTCTTGGGTGAAAACAAGTTTAATTCTTCAGTAAATAATTCAACTCGCTATTACTTACAGACCTGGTTAGATTGAAAAATTTGGTTTGTCACCAGAACAGATTTATTCTGAGTTTATGAATTCCTAATAAGGCTGCTTTTCATAATGATGAATGATAATTATCTTTTTGAAGTCTAATAATTTACCTGAGTATTTCCTATCTGTGAGATACCACGGGTAAGTAAGAACCCTTCTTGTCGGGAAGGCCTCTTCACTGGCTGCAGCAGACACAGCAATTAGCCTTGGAAATACTATAATAGCTTTAAAGCACACTCACGTGTGTTAAAAAGGATAGACAAGGTCCCTTCATAACCTGAATCCTACAAACAGCAACAATTAGAGGAGGAAAGAGGGGCAGCTCCGAGCTCTGCTCTGGGCCAGGGGCAGCACCCAGGAACAGCTGGAGCTGGGCAGGGCAGGGTTGGGCTGGAGACCAGGAGAGGTTCTGCTTCCCCCAGAGGGTGCTGGGCACTGCCCAGGCTCCCCAGGGAATGGGCACGGCCCCGAGGCTGCCAGAGCTCCAGGAGCGTTCGGACAGCGCTCCAGGGATGCACAGAGTGGGATTGCTGGGGGGTCTGTGCAGGGACAGGAGCTGGGTCAATGATCCCTGTGGGTCCCTCCCAGCTCAGCATATTCCACGATCCTCTGACTTGCAACAGAAACCCCAGAATGGTTCATTTTGAATCAGTCTGCAGGCAGAAGGATCCACAGCTTGCCTGCTCAGGAGAGCAATCCCTGTGAGCAGCTCTCCCGAGCGCTCCTCTCATTCCTGCCCCTCCCCTGCCAGCCCCAGCTAAATAAAACTGCAGGAATAGGGAAAAGAGCCCACACTTCCAAGCTGGGCTTTAGTTCCCACCAAACCCATCACTCCTGCCCACAAACAGTGACAGCAAAGCTGCTCTCGGTCAGGAACAAGAACAACAACAAAAAGAAACAATTCAAAATTAATTTATCACCGCTTTAATTCCTTGCGTTCAGACATTCATCTCTTCCAGACAGACATGATAATGTGATTAGTACAAATGATACCAGGCTAGTTATAGGGCATTTAGGAATACAGGCAGTATTTATTTCACACGGTGCAATGTATCTTTCTGCTTTTGTTATCCCCAAGCAGGGCTGTTTTAGTTGCAGATATCTCAAAAATGTGCTCTACAGCCTTCCCCTCCTTTTGAAAGATGAGAAATTTGGGTTTTTTTCCTTTTTTTTTTTTTCTTTTGGCATGTGACAGCACATTTTGCTGTAGGAAACAGAGGTATGTTTTAATAGTGAAACAAGAGATGTACTCGCATGGAATAAATCATGGTTTTAGTGGTTTTCTTTGTTCTCAGTCTTTGAAAGACCTGGAGAACTATTTGATCTCTGCACTTCCCCAAGTTTTGAAATATTTTTTTTATTTTTTATTCTTTTTTCAAAAACTACAGAAGAGCTGGAACTCTGAGATGTCTGATTTAAGGTGAATAATTTTTAAAAGCAGCACTCCTGTACTCACAGTGGGAACTCCCTGAGTGACTGTTCCAGAATAACAACAGGAGTACACACTTGTGCCTTTCCAAGATCAATTCTAAGATTTTTAATCAGAACAATTTCCTTATTTTAACTGTGATGTGCAGGAGTTCACAGTTTGTATCCATCAAACCCCTACTGACACTGCTGATGGTGGAGCATCAGAATTTACACCCCGAGTGATCCAGTGGGATCAGACTATAAATAGATGTGGTCAAAGGATTCAGATAAAGTATTTATCCAAGCTGTCTGAGAATAAAACTGAATGCTTATGTTTAGGCCATCAAAAATACATAGATGATCTATTCAGTAGAGGAATGTTTAAAAAGACCAATTCCATATAAAGGTGGAGAAAAGAAAAAAAGACCCTTCCTACCTAAGACTTCATCAGATTGGATGCACTTGGGCATTTTACTTCTTTGAAAACTGGGTTTGTCTTCAGAGTCGCTTCTTTCTCAATTAAAGAAATCTTTCAGAATGGCAGAGTTTTAATTTTGCTCTTAACTGACTGATGAACGTCAGAGATGTGTGAGATTGCCTGAGCGTATTTCAGAGAGGAAAGAAGGAACTGTTGCTGCTTTTTGCAGCACAATGTGACTGCATCTGTGAGACTTGCAAAAGGAATGAGGACTTGCACTTTTCACTACCAAACTCCAATGAATCATGCCTACTTTAATGTAAAATTGAATGTCAAGAACATGGTCAAGTTTTGGAGCAAAGGCTGAGCTGGATACAAATTAATTTAAGAGACACCAAGACCAGAATATCTCCTTTGGTAATATCTTCAACAAGGAGAACAGAGGGATTACGTTCCATTCCTCGCACTTGGAAAATGTTAACGGTGGGTTAGATGATTTAACAAATGCTGCTTTAATGAGACATCACTTCAATGCTGGCTGCTGCTAAGGTCATACATGTTCTGTGTGCTACTGCTCAGGATTCCAGCCCAACAGGATTCCCCCACTCTAATGAAGCAGTTACATGAAATTGTCTTTTTTTTTTTAAATCTTTCATAACTGTTCTCAGCCGTGGAAGACCCAAGGCACCTAATGATCTCTACTTAGCATTTTGTGGAGGGAAAAAAGCTGACTGTGGTTTAAACTGCATCCTCATGTTAATGTGGGGACAAAAAACCAAACCAAAACAAACCAGCCCCTAGGAGAGATGTGAATTCAGAGATAAGGTCACACTCCTGGTCACACAGCAGAAATGTGGTCACATTGTGGAACCTTTGCCTCCCTCTGCATCATGGGTGAACCAAGGTGAAATCAAAAGCAGGAAGAATTCCTCCTGTCTGATTTTCCACCATGGAAATCTCACCTTTCCCATGTTCAGCATCTACACAGGGGAGTTTCCACAGAGAGGGTGAGCCTGAGGCTGCAGCAGGCTCAGAGGAAAAGTCCACTTCAGGTGGAAAGCTCTGGCCTTGACCTCAGAACGGCCTGGATCAGGCCCAGGTAGGCAAAGAAAGGGACAATGACAAAGCAATGGCACAATAACTTCAGCACCAATTCCTGCCACAGACTGCTCAGTTCTGATTCCTCTCTGAAAACAAGAAAGTTTGCTGTCTTTCCACTTCTTTAGCATGGGAAAGGCTGAGTAGGGCCCTCAAAGGCTCTAAGAAAGTCCTCACTCCTCAGATTTCGCAGTCTGGCAGGAAGGAACATTACAGCAAAAACAGCCTTGCAGGAAGAAGTGCTAACCAGCCAACCATATGCTAGATTTGCTCTTTTCTATTTCTCCCTCTCTCAAATATTACTTTTAAAAGATTAAGCATATAGCACCTCTTAAAGTTCAGTGAGCACCCAGGCATCCTGTTAAATATCTTTCTCAAGATTGTTCTAGAAGTCCCCATTACATATGGATTCGTTTTGGAAAGCACCCTCCCCGTATCCTGAGTAATTGAAAGCGTCCCTTCACACCTTGCTTTTCAGAAATAAATACTCCACTCAGCTTCAGCTTTTTACCACATCTTTCCCAGGAACTAAATCTTTATGACAAGCAGGAGTTTCCTTTTACTGAAGATCATTCGTCAGAACTGAATGATAGTCTGCAAAATAGGTAATAAAACTGAATAATTAAACCAGAAAAAGATAATCTCTCATCCAAATTTCAGAAGGACAAAAGAAGAAGTAGCACTTTTAGCACTACTAAAATAGTACTTTATTTTGAGGGGTCGAATTGCTTTCCTATATGAGCCCCTGGGTGCCTTCTTACCCATTTCAGCATCAGTCCCCTAACACACTGTGCCCCTTCAGATTGCACCAAGGACACACAGACAAAATAAATGCCTCCAGAGACTCTCAGAAATGGGCAATGGCACAATTCTGCTGTTTTATTCACAATTCACAAGGGCTTGGGCCCTCTTGCCCAAAGCCACTGTGTTGTACAGTGTTATCATACAGAGCTCTGACAGAGCTCTTTAATCTCATTTTCTAGAGAGGCAAAGGCACAGGTTACAGCACTACACTGCTGACCTTTCTGAAAATCCAGGCTGGCTCTGCCCCTGCTTCATCCCTTTTCCCTCTCCCTTCTCCAAACCTTCATTCAGCTCTAAGCCTGCCCTGATTTTATGCTCATTGCCTCATTTCTCCACATTGATCTTGCTGTTCTCCACTGCTCCCTGTTGAGCAGAGGGGAGCACAGGGACACCTCTCCCCCTGCGCCTGGTGTGACTCACGGGGTGTTCACAGCCCTGCACAGCCTGTCCCCTCAGCCAGCACACCTCAGAGCGTTTGGAGTAAATGGGATGTGGACCCGAGTGAGCTCAGAGCACTGAGGTTAAACAGTTTTTATCAGGCTGAAGCACAGACACCCAGTGCATCTCTGGCTTAAATAATCCTCGAGCTGCTGAAAGGCCGCTCCTGACAGAGGATCCTGCAGCTCTCTGCAGGCAGCATGTGCTCAGGAGGAGGCTCCAGTGGCTCTCTCTGCCTTCATGTGAAACCTATTGATTTATAGCTACAAATAGACCGGCCACAGGCTTGGATCATGGAATGGTTTGGGCTGGAAGGGACCTTAAACATCATCTCATTCCAAACCCCTGCCGTGGGCAGGGACACCTTCCNGAATCCCCCCTGCCCTGCTGCCCACGCTGGGCTCAGCCCAGGGCAGGGGTTTGGGGTCCCAGCGCCCACGGCCGGGGCAGGGCCAGCTCTGCCCCACAGCTCCCCAGGGCTGCTCCCAGGGCTGCTGTCGCTCCCTTCTCCACCCAGCCTCTAGGTGTGCCCAGGATTGCCCCAAATACCTTTTTTCCCGGTTACTTGCAGTGCTTTGTACTGGAAGTTTACCTTCCTGCAAAGGTGCTTCTATGGAATGTTTCCTGTTCTTGTAGGGTATTAGTTAAAGGTTTGTTGTCACTACTGCTCTTCACAGCAACCCTTGAACAAGGGAAGCCCTAAAACAACAGCTCTGTGACCCTGCAGGTTTAAAAACACTACTGGAGCCCTTCCTTGTAACCTTGACGCTGCTCTGTCTGAAGCGTGGCTCCATGGAAATCATTTCCCCAAGAGCTGGAGCACCAGCAGGGTCTGGGATGCACCATTGTGCTCCTCCTTGTTCTGCTCTTCGTTAGGAAGGGACCAATTACAAATCAGATAAATCCTTTACAGCAACGCCTGAAACCATCAAAAAGTCTGCCTTGCTGTTGGGTAAATCAGGTTGCAATAACCAAGGTGGAGACAGGGCACCAGGCAGGCTCCAGGCTCCCAGACACCAGGATAATTGAAATATCTCACAACTAATTAACAAGTTAAATGACTTTTCTGCAAGGTGACCTAATAACGCAATCTGTCAAGACAGCAATAGGTGCCATCCCAGTCTCTGCTCCCAAATCCAAGTCAGGAAGACCACTGCCACACATCATTGAACATCTTCTGCTCATTCTTCCCTCCTTTGTCTAAACTGACATTCCAACAGACAGGGAAATTGCTTAAGCAATGCCAAAGAGCAAAATTCTGGCTAACATTTAATTACAATTACAGTTTATCATAGTGCATCATCAAGGTGCACAGTGCCTTTAAATGCCACAATTACTGGGCTGGAGGAATAATCTCAGGTTTCGGTGTAAATGTGAGGGTGTAGCAGGCATGAGTCAAAGATAAAAGCACTGTACAATCCATACATCATCTGAACGAGAAGAAGGAATACCCCAAGCTCAGAAATCTGCAGCACTGTTCCCAGATGCAGGTTGGAATAGTGACAAGGATGGAATGCAAAGAAAGGGAAAAATAATCTTAAATCTGGGCCGTATTTGGGGGTTGTCTTTATCTTTTTAAACACATGATTCCTTTCAAATAGGATATCTAATTTGCAGCATTGAAAGCTGCCCTCAGAAACTGAGAGGAATAACTGAACAGATTGATGAAGAGCATCAGAAATACTCAAAGCAATCCCAGGAGTCTGCTAGACATCCAATAATTTGTGGCGCTGCTCTTAGCATCCATTAACATAACAAAGTACATGCACACATTGATCCTCTCTAATTTTCAGAGAGGCAACTTCTTTGTATTGCAGTTCAGAACACCTTGAGCTCCACATATTCTTTGTTATTTCAGAATATTAACCATGCCTATTTTTAAAATGCATCAATTCAGTTCCTAAATATAAATGAACAGGAGATTCAGGCTCTCAGTCTTAATAAAACACTTATCCAAAATGATCACACTGTCAGATCTGCAGGAACAGCAATAGCATCAATTATAGCCCTAATGATATTCCACAGTTTGTTTGCTCTGCTACCATTTATTTTTATTTTTTACTTTCTGAAGATACCAGAGTTTTGACCAAAAGGTGCAGCAGATTTATGCCACAGCAGTGATATTTTTTGTATACATGTCCCAAATATATTTTAATGACTTAGAGTGAATTATTAGAAATATATTGAATTCCCCATAAGAGAGCTCTTATTCATGAGTCTGTTTTCAATGCAGAGCATAAAGGGATTTGTCAGGAAACAGTTGCAATAGCAGTGGTGCAGAGAAACTGCAGAGCTATCTGCTGAGTTCAGGACACAGCTCTGATTTTTCCACGACATTGGCTATCACCATCCCTTCCTTCCTTCCCTGCTCCCCCCTCAGCATAAACTGGGGCTTCTTGCCCCCAGTGCTGTCACTGTTCTAATCTGCCAAAAGTGAGAGCTGGGTACATGAGCTTGGTAACCTATTTAACAAGTCTTAAAGCTGCCCTATCAGAACCTAAGTGCTAAAGGGTTTTCTGAAAGTCTCTGTGAAGTCTTGAGCCAGATTAGACCATCTGATAGAGATTTAGATCACAGTATACAGCCAGCATCTGTGTTTCAATCTGCACGGCACTAATGGGAAAAATTTTACATATTTCATTGTAGAATTCCCTGGACAAACCAGAAGATCCAGCTAAAAAAAGATTTAAATCCACTCAGAGCATTCTCAGCATACTGATGTCACAGGCATTTGAAAGGGGATAGGCATGAAAAAAAAAATATTATATTGAACTCCTAAAACCTAGGAGCCTATTAATTCATATCTATAATAAATCCAGGCTCTAGTTCACCAGACACATATGTTAACCAAGATTTTGAGTCTTACTGACAGGTCCTGAAACAAACCTGCTCCCCACAAACAAGTAAAACTGATTGCTGTTGGTAGCAGCACAACCAGCAGTGCATTCCTTTATTAGCTGAGTGAAGCAATATTCCTTCAGAGCGTGTTTGCAATTGTCTGGCGAGGCTGAGCCTCCTCCCCTCCATACAAATCCAGGCACACAGCAGCACTGCCACTCCGTGCACAGACTGCCTTTATTCCCCTCAGCACCGAGTATTCCGTGACACAAACCCCTGAACGGTTCCCAGCCCGGGGTGGGATGCTGCCTGACAAACACGCGCGAGCCACGCGCGGCGTTTCCCCCACAAAAGCGCCGTGGCTGCTTTCAGCTTGTGCTCGTTATTCCAGGGTTCAGCTGCTTCGTGTGCTAACCCCTCACAGCCAGCCCGATCTTTTGAAAAGACACAAAATTTGGATCTCATTTGATAGACGATCATATTGCAACCTGCAGGACAGTGGAGAAAAACTCATGGAATTTCTAAGCAGGCTGTTTCAGGTACCAGTAAGAGTCCATCTGAGGTGGGAAGAGTAATCTGGTTTCTTTGCAGGGAAGCTGACTGGTTTTCCATGCTTCAACCTGAGAACTGCAGGATGAAGCAGACAACAAAAGTAATGAATGAGAAAAATATATACAGGGAAGGACTGAAAAATTAATTTGTCAGTGTGGACAAGTGGAGCCACAGTGCAGAAGCACCAAGAGCAACAGCAGAGATTGCAACAGAGACAGGAAAGGAGGCAGCATAATACTGAAGGTAATAACAGATTGTGGAATAAAGACAAATGTCTTGAGGGCTTGAAACAATAAAGTAATTCTTGAAGACATTTTATAATGCTACAAAACTTATCATAAGGAAAAATACAGACGCTATAAAAGCAAGAGAAATTGTAACAGAGCAGATAAAGATGAGACAACATAAAGATCAAAGAACATGATGCTTCAAGCAAGAGACAGCAATGTCAAAGACTTTCCAAGCTCTGAATAAGTGAGAAAAAAAGTTGAAGCTTGTCTCTGAACTGACCTGTGCTCCTCTGAGCACTAGTATTTTTCTTTGGATGGGTTTACAGCTGTAGGAAATTGAATTGCAAGACAACTCCTACAGTTTCCCACAGTTTAAGGTATGAGCAGTGGAAGCCGACTCCAAAGCTCCATGATGACAGGAGGATGCAGGATGACTCAAAAGGAGCACATGTCTCAAGCAAATGAATCAGCTGGTGCCAAGTACCCAACGCTGACACACAGTCCACTCTGCTTTGTGGGCCAGCGTGTCTCAGTGAGGACTCAGAGGATTCCTCCAAAATCAGACTTCTGGTCTGAGCTACAACATTGCTGCAGGCACACCTTGCAGTGGTTGCATTTATGAGCTCCAAAACTATGTCAGAAGCAATGAAATCCCTTTTATTCAGCTGAGTCCATTGCCTGTGTGCACACTCTTATTTGGGGCAGCACAGAGGTACCAGAGAACCACGGGATGAGTTGGGTTGGAGGGACCTCAAAGCCCATCCAGTGCCCCCCCTGCCGTGGGCAGGGACACCTTCCACTGTCCCAGGCTGCTCCCAGCCCCAGTGTCCAGCCTGGCCTTGGGCACTGCCAGGGATCCAGGGGCAGCCCCAGCTTCTCTGGGCACCCTGTGCCAGGGCCTGCCCACCCTCCCAGGGAACAATTCCTGCCCAATATCCCATCCAGCCCTGCCCTCTGGCACTGGCAGCCATTCCCTGTCTATCACTACATGCTCTTGGGAAAAGTCCCTCTCCAGCCTCCTTGTAATCTATTTTCGAGAAAGGGCAACACTCTGGAACAGACAGGACTCAAACAGTGACAGCTGTAAATCCACTCGCTCAAACAAATGCTCCCTTACAGATTTTTCTGTGACATCATCTTTCAGAAAAGAGACCTTGTTATCATTCCCCCAAAAGGTTATCCCGATCTTAATTTCATCTTTAGTTTTACAAAGAGAATACCTTCACACAGGCAGAGAAAGGGGCCAGATGGAGTGCCCTGGCATTCAGATAAAAATCAGTTTGCACAATAACTGCCTCAGAGTATGTGCTTCTGAGAGAGTATTTTATTGAGCAGCATCCAGCCTACTGTACAAACTCCTCCACCTCCCAGAGCTGCAGAACAAATGAGGATCTGCCCTGCAGTTGTTCTACAGAGGGAGATGGCTGGTTTTGCACTTGGGCTAAACTTCTGCAGTCAAATCCCTGGTGCTCATTCGCTGTCTGTAGGATGCTGTGCATAAGGCACCAACAAATCCTGGAATGATGTGGGAAATTGCCCAGCTCCCTCACTCGTGGGTAAATCACAGACTAAATGCAAATGCATTGCATGGGACAATGGCATGGCTGCCACTGTATGCTATATATATATACATATATTAGGAAAAAAAGGTTCTCCACCAGGATCCTCATTTTCCAGTATCAAAACCAAGCTTTATTCTGAACTTCCCATATTTAACGGGAAAGCATCACTAAGCAACGCAGAGAACAAAACCTTTCCTTCAGAATTTCTAGAGAGTGTTCTAAACAAACCCTCTGGAAAGGACCCTCCGAAGGGCTGGAGCTGTGCTGTGCCTCAGAGCCCCCTTTCTCCTCTCACACAACGATCCTGGCCCCCCTGCAGTCCTGTCCAAGCCCTACACGTTCGCACTGCTGGAAAATGCGTTTGGCAAGACACACAATCATACTGCAGCCCAAAGGAAAAAGAAAAGTGCTCCTTTACTCCCACACACCAAACGGATCAGGAGGAACCTCCTCATATCCTTCAGGCATGGATCTTTCCAGAATCATTGAGCTGTGTGTTGGACATAGGGGAAACCTGTGGCTCAGCCCCCGAGGTACCACGTGGCGCTTGGCCAGGTGAGGTGTCAGCGCTGGGCCCGTGGTTAACCACTCCTGGGTTAGGCTCAGTTCCCCTTAAAAGGCAAGCCAAGGACTTTATCAGTTTTAAAATCGTTCCCAGACACTTTGGAGTGGTGTAACAAAGCTGCTGCATCTCTGCTACACCACCTGAATTTGAATCTGGAAGCAAGGAATCAAGGCCAAGTGCTTGGCTTATCAAAACCAGAGTTTGGGAACGTGTAACAATGACAGAAACTCTTGGAAACTCAAATATATCAGAGATATCTTTGCTTTAATGTTGGAGGTCTCACTGCCTGCACATGGTACCCAAACCACATCGTTATCCTGCAGCACTGATTTCCAACTCTCAATTTCAAACTGAAACAGGAGTGATTTTTCTTCGGTCACGTGCCAGGAGAACCAGCTCCATCCCAAGAGAGTGGGTTTTATTGTGGAGCACCCATTTTCTCCCTAAACCACTGCTGCACAACCCTTCTCTCTCCAAGTGTCAGCCACAGCAGGGCATTACTGAATTTTAGGCAATGAAAACAGCAGTAAATTGAAATATTTTACATCATGTGTTAACTGCAGTCTTGATAAATCATGCACTAACATATAGTGGAACTCTGGACTAGCCCTTACACCTCTAATATTTTTCCACTCACTTTACTCAGAGGTTGGGGCATTTTACACTGGAAATAATTCAAAATACTCAACTGGACCACAGGAAAGCTACATAAAGTCCATGCTGTTTAGGCAACACTGCAGAATTTTGCATGTTAAAATTTGTAGTTATCATTACGCTTTGATCTTTAGAAGAATTGTTACTGTTTCATTCTAATTTAATTTTTCCTTGCCCTATCTGCTGAAGATACAAGAGATAATTAGTTGATTACACACACAGAAGAACCCATGCAAAACCAGCAGAGATAGAGATAATGTGTAAGTGAAAAGGCAGGAAAAGCTACTGACGTGTACTGGGCAGATTTTTTAGTCTGAATTAAAGAAAAAAAAAAGATGGGGGATTGGAGAAAGGCAAACCAGTACTGATTGTCAGCCACAAACCTGAAACTTTATTTTATAGGAAATTACATGGAGGCTCAGCTGATATCCAGCTGATATCTTGGTAAAGTTTTGGTCTTGTGCTGCAGAGGACTCCATTCTTATTCATATAAAATCTGTTTTTTTAATAACATTCAGGACAAAGCAAGCTGGTATGTTTGTGGTATCAGTGGATTTCCCTGGCAGTTGTGGAAAAGATCTCAGCACTAACCTGACAGGGTTCCTCTTCTCCTCCAGCACCACTTCCCAGAGCTTTTCTGAAAGCAGCACCCTCGGGGCTCTGCCCAAAGTCCCTTTGCTTTGTTCTCCCCCTGCCAGGCTGTTCAGTGAATGCTCACACTCCAGAATCCACAACCCCAACATTCTGGAATCTCTTAAAAAGCATATTAATTAAATTGTACTCAACTGATAGTTTGTTTCAAACCCATATTTAGAACTATTTCTTTAAACTACAGTAAGCCAGAACACTTGAAGGACACAGGTTTTGCTACAGATGTTTCCACCTGAGCTTCTGACTTTCTCAGTAGAGGTAAATCCTGGAACTCTTTTTCTTCAAATACACTAAAATCAATATTTTGCTGCAAAAGTTCACAGCGTTTCTCATAAAAGGTCAAACTATTTCTTTTTTAATTATTATCTATGGCTCCTGGTATAAGTACTTGATGGGAAACTGGCTTTTTATTAGAAAAAACCTGTTCACCAGATAACACACAATTCAATGGGAAGAGCTTTATCAGAACCTGGCTTCCTGGAGAAGCTGTTGTGCTCCTGAGCTGATGGAGAGCAATGCCATCACAGTGGCACTGATTCATTTTAAATGTCACTGCTTTAAAATGCCATCAGCTGGGAGCGCCTCTGGACACACTCCGTGTAAATCAGCTCGGCTTGGTTGGCTTCAGTGGCCCCACAGTGATCTGAACCAATTGCAAATCCACTCCTCTGTGCTGAGCCTTCATTCTCGACGGGAAGGGAAAAGAAAAAGAGCCAACACTGCGGAGCCCAGGAAGTTTTTTGCAGATTGTCACACCAGTCGTTATCTGCGAGAGCGGTTCCACTGCTGCCCCCAACAATCAGAGCCAGAGCCAGGCTTCAAAAACCCCTCTCAGAGAGGGGTTTGATGCCACAGCAGGGAGATCCCCTGGCTGGCACAGACCATTGTTAGTGCTGATGCATCTCCACTCCCTGATAATAATGAGTAAAACCCTGCTGGAGCAGCCAAGTCCAAAACGGGCTTTTAATCAGGCGCCTGGTCCTGGAGGCTCCCACTGTACCCAGCTCTGTAAGAGATAACAAAGAATTGTTGATGGGAATGGTGCAGGAGAAGTGGAAGTGGCATTAAGGATCCTCCCTTTAAGAGCTGGATCCTCCCAGCACCTCCTTTATTCATACTAAAGCCAAACCCTTCCACCTGCACCCCAAAGGACTTTTAACCCACAGATATTTTCTAGGAAATTTGAATAACCCCAGTGGAATATCTTGACTCATTTACACCTCAAAATGGCATCAGCTAATTATAACCTGCAAATCAAGAGCAACGAAAGCAGAAAACAGTATTAAGCTTGGCTCAGAATCTACCAGCCAGCTTCCCTTTTAGCTTTCAAGGTTCTAGACTTCCCTCATCCTATGGAATTCAGTTTTGGGCTTTGTTATCTGTGTACAGAGGAAAGTCAAAGAGACTATGTTCTTCCTATCAATTATAGTTCATATTGATTTGTCTGTATGAAAGCGCTTTATTCACCTTTCCATAAATAATGGAACAATTGAAAGGCACTTTTTACATTAAAAAACAGGGTTCTATTTCCAGAAAATCCTACCAAATAGTGCTGCACTTTTATATAAAAAAGTGACTAGGCTGTGTCACAAAGTCCTTCTGCAAGATTCCCAAATGTTTTCCAGATGATGGTCCTATATGCAGCCATGAACAAGCATGTTGAAAATTATATAAAGCTGGGCATTTAAGCCCTTAACCCTGCATAAATTTCCCTGCTGAGTGCCATCAGTATTGAACTTCATGATAGATACAGAAATTAAAGTCCCCAATTATGCCAAGTTCACATGGTTTTTCAAACAGGTCTAATACAAGGCTCACACCATGTCCCACTGACAGCAACCACAGGATTCAGTTCAGCTTTTTTGCCCTTCCATCACCTCTTTCCTCCAAAAGAGAGAGGGAATTCCTTTCCAGCCCTCATCGTTCAACATTCCCTGCACAGACACAGTGACATTCCCAAACCCAGCTCCATGGCCTTTTCCCACCACAAATTACCAGCTGGAACCTACAGTGAACTGAGCTGAACGCTGCATTTTTAATTCCTTTCCTAATTAACCTATTTGCATGCATTTCAGTAATTATACAGCTTTGCATGGCTAACGAGGAATGTCCCACTGTGCCGTGCACCAACAGCTGATGGAGCACAGCCACCTGTGACCACCCCTGACACTGGACAGGATCTTTGGGAGGGCACAGAAACTTGGCCATTGCCTGGGGCCATCCCACGAGCTCTGGGTGAAGGCATCAGGGGAACATTCCTGCTCGTTCCCGGTAGGATCTACCTTGAATCTTGTCCTGAATGAATCCGCCTGCTGTCCTTCTGAAAGGGATGTTATGTCACTCTCCCTCCTATGGTTTCATCCAGAACTGCTGGATCTCTGACTGTGGGAGCTGCTCTTTATCCGCCTCAGCTTCTGCCTCTGCGACTTCCCAAAGTTCAGCCATGCTCTCCCCGCCACCCTTCTTTCCAAAAAACTAAGTCTCATTTTCTGTAGCGTGAGCTTCCCATCCTTTCCCGTGTCATTTGCCCTTCTCTGCTGCCTCTCTGGCTGCACTCTGTCCTCGCTGATGGGTGGAGATCAGCCCTGCACAGAGCACCCAGACTGCGGGCACACCAAAGGCAGAAACAGTGCCCTGTGCCCCTCCCTTACAGCCCCTTTCCCAGGCTGCCTGACACCCATGGAACTGAGGAGTTAAGGAAGCTGCCAAAGACTCACAGGTCACTTTCCCGAACTGTAATTGTCAGTGAAAAATTCAGCACCAATTTATTCTGGGTTGGCTTATCCTGTCAGAGAGTCTGCGCCACAGTTTCCTTGCCACCGTCTCGGCCTGTGACACCGATTGTTTTACACGCCCTTCCTGGATCAATCAGCAGAACGTTGAGCTACCTGAAAGAGCTCAATACTTTGTAGGAGGAGGTTTCACAGAAGTGCTGCACATCACACATCCTCTCTCCTGGTCAGTGATGGACATGCTGTTTAAAATTTGTTTTCAGCACCGTGTCCTTCAGAACCGATTTTCATTCATTATTTCCCCCAAACTGGCAACAGAGTACACAGCTTTTCTTTCACAGTTATAGAGTTTGTTCTTGCCCTAAATCCTCCATCATTGCCTCTCACCTGAGAGGTGCATAAAAATTGACAACTGGAGATGTAATCACAGCATTCAGCCCAGAGAGGAGACCAAATTGTGGCCTTGCAGGGCCTGAAGGAGCTGCAGCAAAGATGGAGAGGGCTGGAGGGACAGGAGCCAGGGAATGGCTGCCAGTGCCAGAGGGCAGGGCTGGATGGGATATTGGGCAGGAATTGTTCCCTGGGAGGGTGGGCAGGCCCTGGCACAGGGTGCCCAGAGAAGCTGGGGCTGCCCCTGGATCCCTGGCAGTGCCCAAGGCCAGGCTGGACACTGGGGCTGGGAGCAGCCTGGGACAGTGGAAGGTGTCCCTGCCATGGCAGGGGTGGCACTGGATGGGCTTTAGGGTCCCCTCCAACCCAACCCAACCCAACCCAACCCAACCCATTCCGTGGTTCTGGGATGATGATGTGAGTAAGGAAACTCCATCAGGAGTCTCCTACTTGGCTCCATGAGCCTTGCCAGTGACACCAAGCCCTTGGCTGAGCAGATGTGGTGTCGTTTGACAGCCAGGAATTCCCTCTGAGAGCCCTAGGAGCTAATTCTGGACAGAGCACAATGCTGCTGTGGCAAAACTTCTTCTAGGGTAGCTCAGGTGCAGCACAGTCAGAGGAATGCAGAGCAACCAAGTCCATCCACTTTTATTGTGGATAAACTACAGCCTTGCCTCCCAGTCTCTCTCCAAAACACCTAACAGGTCTTCTCACCTTTTCCTTGACCAGCCACATGATTTTTCCTCTTTTTGAGTGGACCATTATGCCAGAGCAGCTGCTTCAGGTGCATGCAGCATGCACGGTATAGCAGGGACATATCCCAGGGACAGGGAAGAGGAACACTGGGAAAGCTTTGACAAAATGCCTGTGCTTCAGGCAAGGCTTCAGAGGGAGCTTTGCCTCCAGCAGCTCCCTTGAGCTGCAGCATTTGTTTCTCAGCAGCTACGTGTGGAGTGCCGCAGTCCAAAGGGGCTTCAGCTCCTTTTGCAGAGCCAAAGCCTACAAAAATCCAGGAAAAGAGGGTGGGAGGGGGAAGGAGAGAAGTGCAACAGCAATATTCCGTGCTGGTACAGTTTTGCTGCACTGCAGAGTAACTTCAATGGGAGAAGACTTAAAACAGACTCTTCTCTCCGACACTCGGCAGGGCAGAGACTGAAAGGCTGAGAGCTGGCAAGATCACACTTTATTCCCAACACTAGGAGTGGAAAGCAGACGGATTCGAGGGTGATTCTTGCATCAAACAAACATTTTGCTGTTAACCATTTTGACTCTGATGAATTAACCTCTTGTTTGACCCCATTTCTGAGACGCTTTGTTTGTTACGTTGTGGGGATTTCTGATCAAAAATGTTAAATGTGATGACTGAAATGCAAAACAGACTGTTTTTAGCAGCTACCACTGATTGTTCTGAACCCCCTAAGAGTGATCTTCATGAATGTGCTTTTTGCATGTTTTATTCTTTACACAACCAATATTAAACAAAAAAAGAAGGGCCAGAAAGGCTGAATCTGCTCTCGATAATCAGAGTGCAAACAGTCCCATTTCTTCATTTGGGAACGAGTGCACATTTCAGTGCACTGAAACCTCAGCATCACTGTGGAGATGGCTGCAGCGTGGAAGAAACAGGCAGGCAGAATTTTCTTTCATTATTTCTTAAAGCATAACAGCAATAAAAAGACACCCTGCTAACAAGGTGGTGCTTTGATATGGATATCCTCCCTCCAGTCCATTACTGCATCTCCTTCACAGCAAGCAAGCTCAGCCTTTTAAGAGTTCCAAGGCCAGCCTGCCGCTGCCAGTTTTAATTCTGTGGGCCAGGGTTATGAATACCCCATTGTGAGCTCCTCTCGGGAGGTTACAGGGCACTGATCCCGGGTCACTCGGGAAGGTGCGACCAAAGGGAGTGGCGCGAAGGCAGCGGCTCCTGCTCACAGCTCATTCCACATCAATCCACAGGGTGACCCAGGAGCAGAGCACCTCAACCCACGAGGCAGCAGCCGGAGCAGGATATTCACAACTCCACCATTAGGGATGGAAGCACCAAATGGGTGAGACACAGGAGGGAGTGGCTAAGCCTAAACTGGCTTTTGTGGAATGGACAGCAGAAAAGAGCTGAACTCATTAGAGAATAAAGACAGAAAGAGTAAGTGTAAAACTCCTTCAGATATGACTAATTTCACATATCCTAATTAAAATACCAGAAAATACCATGAGCCAAATGTTTAATGGGAATTTTCTTAGTTGATTCAGTGAAGACAAAGCTCCACCTCGACCTTAGGAGTGTTCCAGTACGTAAAGGGGCCCTACAAGGATGATGGAAAGGGACTTTTTACAAGGGCCTGGAGTGCCAGGACAAGGGGGAATGGCTTCCCACTGCCAGAGGGCAGGGCTGGGTGGGATATTGGGCAGGAATTGTTCCCTGGGAGGGCGGGCAGGCCCTGGCACAGGGTGCCCAGAGAAGCTGGGGCTGCCCCTGGATCCCTGGCAGTGCCCAAGGCCAGGCTGGACACTGGGGCTGGGAGCAGCCTGGGACAGTGGAAGGTGTCCCTGCCATGGCAGGGGTGGCACTGGATGAGCTTTAAGGTCCCTCCAAACCCAGATCATTCTGGAATTCCATGCACACATGCTGTTATTTTCTATGTATGTTCTACGCTGTTGTTATTCTGTGTTCTCTGCTGTTGTTATTCTATGTTCTGGGCTGAACCAGCTCTCCACCTACCAAACCAGGACAACTTTTGATTTACAGTTTTTCAAATTTTCACACATTTATTTTTCAATGCAATGCAAATGAAGGAGGATTCCTAAATACTTCAGTTGAAGCTGAAGCTGCCTTTGTATTTCCTGCAGCCCTGTCCCCACTGCAGACACTGAGGTATTAACCTGTTGCACGAATGACCACACAGCTTTTTTACAACAATGCTGACACACAGAGTCTGAGAAATTGTGATTTAACTTTGCCTATGTAAATCCTTATTAACACATTTTGACAGAGAGAAAATTATGATTTTGAGAAAAGATGATTCTTAACAATCTGTTTGGACATAACTACAGGGCTGGACAAAGCCAGAAAGCCACATTGAATTTCTCCAAGTTTCAGCAAGCCTAACACATCTTCCCCCAAAAGGCACTGGTGGGAATTAGGCATAAATATCAAATGGAAATGGAGTTCATGGAGAAGAAATGTTTTTATGAGAGTAATATTGCTGGCAAAAACTTGCGATGATGGGATTGAGGGTGTATTAGCAAACAATCAATGTATCTGTGGCATATGTCAGTGAGACATCTCCGAGAAACAAATGATTATCCTGAGCAGCACTAAGGCACTCCAGAGCATGGCAAATGGAGAATACTTTTTATCATGTGACATCAAGCATATGGCACATTGCTGACTGGTGGATGACAAACTTTGAAAGGTTATTATTACCCTAATGAGAAAAACCTGACAGAAAGGAATTAATTAGCTTTGCACTTATTTAATATTACCAAATAGCACAGGCTCCAGATGGCAGCACCCAAGGTATGAGAGGGGGAAAGTGGGGGGAAATCTATTTTTTCTGTCTCTTGGTACTTCACTCTGGGATGGCAAAACAGAAGCGACACAGTTTCCCCAATTCTTATTTGCTATGAGAAAAAATTGCAGTGGAGCCGTTAGATTAAGAATTTAATCTTGCATTGGAATATTTTTAAGCACATGTTGCTCATTCAATAAAAATTATGTGTGGTTCTTTTCCTTTAGCAGCAGCTCATAAATATTTGCATAAAACCTTCAGCTGATTTGAGAGAGGCACAAACTCAGTCACAGCTCCTTGCATAGGATCCACCTCTGTTAAATAATCGAGGGGCTTGGTTGGGTTTTCCTGCTGAAATATACACCAATACTACACTGGGAAGTGGTGTGGTTTTTTTAAAACTTTAAACAATCTGAGCAGAAACAATAATTACAATACTGTAGAAACAGGCAGAGTTTTGAGTACATCTTTATAACCAGTGCTTTCACACAGAGCACAGCCCAGAGCTGACTTTCAGGGCACCCCCAGGTACATTATTCTGAATTTAAAACACTTGTGGGATTACCAACACCTTTCCCAATGCATCCAGAGAGGAGTTCAGTCAGGCAGAGCACACTGGATTAGCTGGCTGGGCAAGCTCTCCAGCAAAGGGTACAGATAAATTCAGCTTTATTAGAAGAGTAGAGCCCCAATATCCAGTGTAGACCTAAGTCCAGGCAAACCAGAGTGCTTCAGCAGTGGGGAGTGACTCTTCACCCTGTAGATGGATGGGGACAAAGGGCATCTGAGGGCAAATTAAACTATCCAAGAGTGCAAGTGCATCAAATCAGTATTTTCTGTAGCACTAATTACAAAGACACTCATAGAATCACAAAGGAGAAACACTCCTAATTCTTCTCTCTATACGAGCCTGCAGCCTCAGAATCAACTGTGTTTTTACAGCAAACAGCAAGCAAGCTTCTGGATTTTTTTTTATGTCCTTGAGGGGTTGAAGGTTAGGCACAAGATTTCATAACTTCCTTAGGAGCTTCATTGTGCAGAGAGTTCAGCTTTGCCTTGGTTCCATTTCTGACTAAAATACCTCATGACAGCTTTATAGTATTAATTTCCTTTTCTACTGCACTCCTAATAAATGTTTTCTTTATGGCATAAATCACATTCCCAGCACCAGATAAGTGAAGACTCACACAGATCCCTTTGCTGGGTTTGGCATCCCAGGTGATCAGGGTTCTCTACTGACCAGTCACTGTCACAGCCCTCAGTGACCTGAGCCATTCTGATGGCCACGGAAATGAGATGCCGAGAAAAGGAAAAGAACTTTAATTTAAATTCTGTCTCAGGACAGCTAATAATATGGTCACAAGATCTCTAAAGGATATTGCTGGTTTTCAAAAGGAAGTTAATCCTGCTAGTAATATTTGTTTTCTCTCAGTTTTAGCAATGTTCTTCCAGACACACAGATAAGCCTAAGGTCTATTTGTTTTCCAGAATGACTTTATCTCCTGGGCTCTTAAATAAGAGGTACCAGTTTTGTGGATCTGGGGAAAAAAAAATAAATAATTCTTCAGTGTGAAATCAGTCCAGCCTACCTACAGCTTTTTTTCAGGCTGTGCTACAACCCAGATTGTTGATTCAAGGACCCTGAAACTAAACAGCTCCATCACTCAGCCTTGTCATCAGCACCAACGCTCACACATAAATAAATCCAGGCTCTGCAGGATCCTGGGCAGCCGTGCAAGGAAAGGTCAGGACAGACAGACAGGAATCCCAGCCACCCGGCAGGGGAGGGACACCCACGGGCCCCAGGGGGGAGTCAGGCCCATAATTCCCAATATTCCACTCCACCAGCAGCCTGCTGCTCCCAGGACACCGTGCCTGGAGCCTGCCCAGTGCCCTCCCTGCTGGCTCTGCTCGCTCTCCATGTCCAGCCCCGGTGCATCAGCAACACCGGAGACCCCGGCTGACACACCGACAGCCACACACCCAAACCAGAGAGCTTCTGCAGCCAGAAATATGGTGTTTGTAGTCATTTCTGCTCAGGTAAAAGCGCAGGGCTTCGGGATGAAAACCACAGCAGCACTTGCTGATGAAACATGGGTGGCCCAAGCCTGGGGCTGTACCAATACCGGGAGGTTTTATTGCCCTCACGTGTGGCAGAGCCAGACCCCTCTCGCTGACCTTGGTGCATCCCTTGGAGCCAACCAGGAAATCCCAATTAACTGGACAGAATTTGCGTAGCCTGTCCTTTCAACTCCCTGAAAAGGCAGAGGAGGAGACAATGCTCCATAAGCTACGGCATCAAGCGCTTCCTCCGCAAATTATTGTTGTTCTTCTTCCTTTATAATTCTTTTTTTTCCTTATTTGTTCACCTTTTTTTTTTTTTGGTCTCCTTTTCCCTCTCCTTTTTAAAATTCTTTGTGAATTCTAAGGGGTTTCTGTGGTGTGCCCAGGGTCCCCAGTGGAGAGCTGCTCACAGAGAGGCTGTCGCGGCCGTGTCCGCGTTCCGCTGCCGGCAGGGCCAGCGCCAGCTCTGCTGCTCTTTGAACAGCTGATTAGGAATTCTGTGACCCATCAGCCAACACACATGATCTCCACGACCTTTGTTCTTTTTCCTCAGACATAAATCATCAAGCTTGAGTCTTCATCTAGGCCTGGCTTTCCCATGTGGCCGAGCAAGCTCCGTTTATTCCAGCTTTTAGAGGATAAAGCAGGCGTATCAGCCCCGGGCTAGGAAATGAAAGGAGCATTACAAAACTATGAAAATAAAATGTTCCATTAAAAAAATAATTCCATTACGACTCAAACCTATTCCCTGTTTCAAATCGGGCCTAAGATGATAATGTTTGCTTTGCATGCTGCTCTGCTGAACTGAAAACCTTTATTAATGATGCGCCGCTGTTTCTTAAAATTATCTTAACAGATGGATTTATAAATCATAAGTAGTAACCAAATTCTAATAATGAAGCTGTTTAGTATATACCTCAACTTCTGACAACTTAATACTTGCTTTGAAAGCAGCAGTCCCCAAGCTAATCTGTTTATATCCAACACAGGTTACGCGGATGTGCTTCCTCCCTACTCCTCACTCCTTGTCCCAACAGCTCAAACCATCCACATCTGTGTTCTTTACCCCATTTTGCAAATTAATGCTTAAATTACAAAATAAATTAATAGTCATCAAGATTTTAAAATAGTCTGATCCTCTGGAAAAAAAAAAAGTGGAGTTCATGAGCTGCAAGTCTACATTTACATATAAATGGAAATACACACACACATCTCCATGCATACACACACGGGATTGTTATAAACTACCCCAAATTTATTCTTCATCAGATTGAACCTTAAGAAATTAAATGAACTTTTAAATAACTCTTCATTCTAACTGGATAGCCTCAAATTATTTATAGCCTGTTCCGTCCCAAACCAGATTTTACTCATGGATTTGCCACCACCACTCAGGAAATGGCAAGGGTGTGGAGAACACAGCAGCTCAGGACAGATTAGCTTTAGTGATGTATTTTTCATCATGGAATTATAAAACAACCATTAAATTCAACTGTTAACAACCTCAGAGCAGAGAGAAAGGACCGAAACCTGCTTTCTGCCTCAAACCTACAACTCTCATTTATTTCAGGGCCTGCAGAGCTGCAGCCGAGCATCGCTGTGAGCCCAACAGACAGAACAAAGCAGGAGAAAACAAATCCATTTCTGGGAATGTTCATCTCCTTCAAAGGGTCCCTCACCTGAGCTGCCTCCCAGCTCTCCAAGTGATGGGATCTCCCCCAGGGGAAGAAGCAGAGAACCCTAAACCCAGCTAATTCAGAGTTCAGCTGGATGGAGAACAGCTAAAGAGGTTAAGGCTGATTCCATGGGAGCAATCAGGTGACTTTAGGTGTTGTTTAGGATTCTCTTGCTGTAAAGCAGATCCACAGCTGAGTATCCCAAGCTTTAGGAAACAAAGGCTGTGCACACAGTTTCTTCTCTATCCCAACTGAAAAAAAAAAAAGAAAAAACCAGGAAGACCCCCCAAAAACTAAAACAGACTTATCCTGAGTACTCAAGCCCACCCAGTTTCTGCCCCTGGGCTATGCCTTGCCTGGTGTGAACACTTTCTTTGCCGAGATTTGAAGATCAGCAGCACCCACTGTCACAATAACTGGGACAATCTGTCAGTCTCAAAATTGGCCACCACCAACACCCATTCGAAGTGACTTTTGCATTTTTTCACCTGAATTACCGACATAGCTCCATTTTCCTCTGGAGCTGAGGGTATCAGAACAAAGAGCTACAGCCCCCAAACCTTGCTATGACACACAGATCAAGGCATCACATGCAAAAAACCTCCCAAGAAAACCTGAAGTGTGTGATTTCTATCAACTAACCTGCCAAATTTGCAACCTCTTTGTGAGCTCACAAGTAATGGCACCCAGAATTCAATGCTGGCACACAAGAGGCGGTGGAATAAAAATATTTTAAAGCAATTATGAAAAAAAAATTTAAAAACTGGTCCACAATGATTGCTTTCATTCCACTTTGTGTTTCTGCTCTCACTTTTATGAATAGTTTTATTTTCACTTAAAAATCGCTATAAATGTGCGAAATTAAGAAGACGTGTGGGTGTGCTCCTTACATACTTACAGTTACATGTTTAACAATCATCACCAAAGTTTGATATCGTAATTAGATTTGTAAGTCTCAACACACATTTGCAGAACTAAACTTTTGCTCCTTTCCTCTGCCAGGAAAACCTTGGCTCTTGAACGTGGAGCATGACAGCAGGGGTACAATTAGAAGTGGAGACTGGCACAAATAAAAGTGCTCAAAAAAATGTAAAGGTGGAAGTCTTGATCCTTCCCCCTCTCATTCTTGTGTTACAAAGCAATTCCACTCCTCTGGAAGCCTGGATGGACAGGCCAAGATTGGAGAGCAGCATCTCTTACACCAGCCAGCCATGGCTTCATTCCAACATTAAGCTCTCTAATTTATTTTCAGTTTAATAAAATAGACTTTCAGGCTGTCTTTAACTCAGTGGGGTGCTGACAGGGTGTCCACAGAGTTCTGCCGTTCCCCAGGGATGGCCACATGTGAACAGGGGACATGGAAACCTCCAAAGCTGAATCAGTACAAACATTTCAGCTACATTTAATTCTGCTTCAAAGCTACAGAGATTTTTACAGTATTGCAAGGCCAGCAGCAGCTTCCTGTATTGTTATATCAGAAAATAAAGATAACAGTTGTCATAAAGAGCAATCTGACTGATGCACATTTACACACACAAATATCTATGAAAACACACACCAACACTCACAGAAACCATGCAAGAAGAGCCCAACAAATCCAGAGTTTCTATTCACAGGAATATTGAGATTTTAATTGATAACGGGGTTCTATGATTTTACAGTAATTACTTTTGCTTTTGAAAATCCCAAACCCAACAGTTGCCTAAAAGGCTCATTTTCTGCTACTCTCCCTTAATATATTCCTCCAGTTTCGTGATTACCTAACAAGACACAGCACTATTGATCCCATATGCTTGGATGAGCTGTAGATTATGATGTACTGAAGAAAAATTCTGCTTCAGAGACATTTTGCTTTATCCTGGAAAACATTTCACAAGCCAAACATATTGATTCGACATTGTAATGAATGAGAAATTGGGACTTCTCCTTTTTTTGTTTTCTTCTTTCAAGAGTCGACATCCCAGTTTCTTGGACTCTAAAATCACACAGATCAGGTAAAAAATAACTTACTTAAGGACTTCAGACCTTCCCTATCCATTTTTAATACTCTTAGACTACAGTGATAGACATATAGAAGCAGGATTTAGTATTCACCTAAAGAAAAAAAATAGAAATCAATCCCAAAGAACAGCAAAAGCCACACATTTACTTTCATATTTACTTCATAACATTCCACAGGAATTCTTTGGGTTTGGGAATTCATTTTCCCAGAAGTCATTACATTCCCTGAAACACAAGGTCTCACCTGATCACTGCTATGGACAATATCTTTTTCACTGGTAAATTACCCATTTCATCCTATGTTTAGATTTCAAAACTTCTCCTCTTAGTTTAATATTTTACGATATGAGAAACCCCAGACATTCCGTTTACGCTTCTCAAGAACGAGCTGAAATACACCAAAATTTGCATTCCATTTGGGATTCATTATTTCCTGGCTAAGTTATTCCTAAACATCAGGATATATATTTATATATAAAAGAAAATGGATGAAGTAACTCGATTTTATCTCCTGAAGCATTCAGACATAAAAAATTCCAGCAGTTTCATAATCCAGGCTAAAGCTCAGTGATGAGGAGATAATTAGGAGCGGATGCAAACGATGACAAGTTTGATACACGCGCTCAGCCCGGGCGTGGCTGAGGGGCTGATTCCTCTGCGTGGTGAGCAAAGCTCCTTCCCTCTGGAGGGGAAGATCAGGTTCTGGATATTGCTGAATGAAGCAAGAGATTGCACAGTGAACCCAGCAAAGCTGGAATTGGGGTCTGAAATCAGCGGCTGAGCGCAGCCCTGAAGTGTCAGCCAGCAGGGCTCCTCGTGGCACATCGATGGGTGAATATGGATTAAATGTTCTCAGCGCTCCTCCTCATCTGCTCTTACCTCAGGGTTGGGTTTCTAAACCCAGATCAACCCCCCGCCCCCCTAAAACCTCTGATCTGCTTTTTGCAAGTGTGTTCTCTCTCCGTTCTAATAACTCGACTCCATGCTAATATAATATAAAATCACCTTCTGAAAGAGATTTGAGCTTTAAGCATTTAATGCATTACGGTTGCAGGCGTATCCAAAGGATCTGTTCTAACAACTTCCAGTAGGAAATATTTGTAATATAATAATGCCTCATTTCCCAACTTATGCTACTCAGTGTCCTAGACCACTTGTCTTTAACCTCTGTGATGTTTTCATTGGGCTCTCAAACCTTACAACAAAATCACTCTGCTTTTAGCCCCTCATTTTTAACCTTCTGGCCCGTAATTTATGCTCTGCTCCCGTCTCATCTTTTCCTGTAAATTGAATAAGAGCCTTACATTGCAGCTTTCACTTTCTGACCATGAGAATGGAGATTCTGCTCTTGGAGAAGCCTCTAGCAGAACTCAGGAGACGTTCAAGCTGTGCTCACAGAAGTGTCACGAATGAAGCTGTGCTCTAGAAGGCAGAGGTAGTTACACAAATCCCTTCCATCTGTTAATTAGAACAAGCACTGCTGATGAGTGAGAGCAGTGGTACAGCCACCAGCAGCCAGCAGGAACTGACACCCGGTGGGGACCAAGAGAACCCTCCAGTCAGGGCAGGAATTTACCCCAAACATTTGCACCTGTCACAATTCTAAATAAACCAGATCTGCTTGTCAAAAATCTGGGGGAATCCAGGTCCCAAAATCTGCGGTTCCCAACATGGCACTGAGGAAGGAAGACAGTTATTTATTGAGTGAGGCAGGGCTGCTCTTAGTGCATTTAGGGCCTCCTCTTGTGTGCCACAGCTGAGCCAGGGCTGCAGCAGCAATCTGAGTACATTATGTATAAATATATATGTATATAAATATAGAGAGAGAGAGATCCCTGGGACACCAGGCCTCCAGGGATCAGCAGGAGCTCTGCACAGCCAGGGTCCCATGTAGTGCTCAGCTCCTTCATGACTTCTTTGCTGTCCTCACACACGGAGGTGAATATCAGCCCCAGTGAGAACTCCCCACACTGATAAAATAGTGGAAATTATTTAGGGATGTTTCCCCTTCAAAATTAGTTCTCGCTTAATGTTATTTTGTGGTCTTACATTTTGCATAGCAAAGCAAAACGATTTTCAGTGTAGGTTTAAGTACCCTTGAAAGGTGAAGGAAATGTATTTTCCTACAGGTGGTAACAAATCTCAAGGTGATTCTGTGCATTCCTGCTTCAGCTTCCTGTCTTTGAAACCGCTTTTCTGAGCTCCATATGCCCTTCTCAGCATTTGTCAGAAAATAAGCGTACACATTTCACATCCACATATTCAAATACAGTCACAGAAAACTTATTTTTGTGTGTTTAAAAGCACATGCTGATTAATGCCAATAAGTCTCAGTCTGAACAAACTCAAAATCTCTTTGCACTTGGTATGTCAGACTTGTTCCTGTGCCAATCCCTTTCCATTTTGCCAGGAGCGTGCAGTTGTTCTGCAAAGAAACATTTCCCAAAATGTTCTCCCTTTATTTCCAAAATGAAAAGCTTCTTTCAGGAACAGAAGCTCAGAATACATTAAAAATGTCACATTGAATCCCAGAGCAGCAGCTCTCAGCAGTGTGATGCACGCAGGATATTCCTGAGGATGTCTGGGACACTGGAGGACATTTGGACAGCAATCTCCAAGTGGGACTGTCAGGAATGCCGAAGGGTTAATCCACGTGAAATGCCAGGTGATGATAACCCTCCATTGCAGCCAGCATATGGAACCTGATTTCCTGCAATTGCAGTGTTTCCCGAGCACTTAAAAAGCAGCTGGAACTGTGGCAATTTTGTAATTTCCTTAAATCTGGGGACAGCTGCTCACAGCCCTGTTACTGAGCTGACAGCTCATGGCGTGGAGCCCTTGGGTTTGACCACGTTAAGATGTTTCATAATCTTTATTAACTTTTCTCTGCGTGTATTTTGATTCAGCCCCTCTCATTGCACTGTCTGATAAAGTCTGGCCAGAGCTGAGTTTTACAGTATTTCCTCCCATCCCATTCAATTACCAGCAGTTAAACCACACGATCTGACATCAATTTACCCAAATTGTTCACCGACAGTGCCATTGCTCCAGCTAAAGAAATGAAAATGCTTAAGAGAGTGCAGGAGGGGCTCTTTTTCCTCAGACAGAGATATTTTGGAGGAGAGGCTCTTTTTCCTCAGACAGGGATATTTTGGAGGAGTGGCTCGTTTTCCTCAGGCAGGGATATTTTGGAGGTAGGAAAAGCCTGCTGGCACCATGGTTAAACCCTGGCTGTTGAACTGCTCTGTTTGTCCAGTGCAGGTGCAGGGAAAGGGGCACATGGGTGAGGTGGACACTTGGCACCCAAAATACTCCTGTGGCAGCTGCAGTTCTCCCAGCAGTTCTGAGGCCATGGAAAGTGCCAATGGATGGATCCCTGAATGGAAAAATGCAGAAACACACATTGGACACCAGCTTAAAATTTCAGGAATTACATCTGCTTCTACACGCTCTTGCTAGAGGACAAGAAAATAAGTAGTAGAGGTAGAGGGATACTGGAATAATTAAATGCTCTCTCTAATAGGCAGAAGCTGATTTTCCCTCCAAAGTGTTTTAGAACTGACTGTTCAATGCCATCAGTTTGTTCCATGCCACCAACTGCACTCTGAGAAGGAAACCCCTCTGGGAATTTTACACGTCGGGATAAGGATGACACGAGTCGTGCACATAAAAATCCAACAAACTTCACATTATTTGAAAAGAGAGGCTACCAAAACTACAAATCACTGTCAGCCAGAACAGCCTTCAAGAACTGGATACGCCAGATAAACTTCTTTTAATTATATCTGCAACTTGTCATAATTCTGTGTCCCAAATCGATGTTCCTCCCACAGCACATTAAGAGCTACATCCTCAGAGGGAACAGCACAGCACTGAGCTCTACATCACCCAACCCTGCAGTGAATCAATCCTTCAGTGAATCCACAGCTCCTGGCACGGCCAGGCTGCTGCACGAGCAACGGGAGACAGGCAGCCAAAAACGAGAGCCACACTTCATCATAGCTCTGCAGACACAGTAAATACAGCAGCAGTAAATCTTAAGGAAATAAATGCATCCTAAACTCTGCTCTCCAACGACTTCAAGGCTATTCAGGGATATTTTTTTTTTTTTTAGGTACTGAAGGCATCACAGAGGAAAGGAGAAAATTCTCCTTGCCATCTTCTGTGGGACCAAGCCAGCAAGCAGAATCTGAGGAAGTTTTCCAGACCACATCATCAAGAGGATGCTCATTTTGTGGCTCTGATGGGACTTAGGCACTTGTGTCTCACTCTGTCAACACTTGGGAAGGGCTGGGAAGGAACAGCAGCAAAGCTTTTACACCTAGACAACGTTCTTGGCAAAAAGCACAGACTGCTCCAGGAAGGAACCGAAAGGATACACAAGGGAAAGGGCTGCTCAGGATTTGTGATTTGGCTGTGGAAGCCTGAAAGAGAACCTGTGCTGCACGACCATGAAACTGCAAAAAGCCCTGAGCAAATTAAACTCAGCTCATCTCCACGCTGGGTCAGCCAGACTGTGACCAATGCCCCAGTTGGCCAAATTCAAGCTGATTCAGAAATCTCTGTTCTGCTGCAAGTGCTTTGTGAACAGCCCCCGAAAGCCCCTTGTTCTCTCTCAAACATGGAACACACCAGCAATAAAATTCCTAGGTAAACTAGGAGCAATGGCGTAGCTGGATCCTATTCTATACACTTGGAATTTGAATTCTGCCTTTCGAGTCGGCCCTTTAAATCATCCCTAGACCTTCCAAAATCATATCTGGAATTTGAGCAGTGTAAGCAAGACTTTGAGGATCTGTTGTTCAGGCTGTCTCAGCAGTTATGTTTAGAAACATCAATGAATATTAAATTATTGATCCTGCATTCATTTAACTCAAGGAATAAGTGGTATTTAGCTGGATTTGGCTTTTTAATTTACTTTCAAAATGGGCTTAAAAAGGACTGAGATGCAAAGGTGGAGAAAACAATTCATTTGTGTGCTTTTTTACAAAAAAAATTTGGACAAAGCAGCATGCTAGAAAGCAGTTTTCCCAACAATATTCACTGGAAGAGTTACCATGTTTTCAGAATAGGCTGTTTGCAGAAGCTGAGGAAATCTGAAACTTTTCAAACCCTTGGCCTAAACGTGACAAGTATTGCAACATTTCTTGCTTCTTGTTCAAGGAAATCTCCCTGGAAAATAAACAGCAGAGCAGATAAGCTATTAAGCTGGGCCCCTGACGCTGCTGGCTCTTTCATCAGGTCTTATATCTGTTAACCTTTCAGAAATGTCAGGCTGAAAAGAAGCTTCAGCTACATCCCAGTGCCAAAAAATCCCCTGCTCATTCTGCTCCACCTCGGGCTTCAAACCCAGCTGCATTGCTCCTGCAAGGAGCAGGATCTGCAGCAAGGATGAGCTGCACTCTGCCCGGGCTTCCCCTCCCACAGTAAAATTGAGGCTGCACGTTGCACATGTATTGTCATCGTTACTGAATTTGCATGAGAGTTTTCACTCCGTGACAAAAGGGAAAAGTGTCACTACAAATTACAAAAGCAAGGGAAATATTCTACTAAAATCACTGTCATCATTTGCTGTCTCCCAAAATTTCCTTAGCAATCTTCATAGATCTTGATGAAACTGCAACAAAACCAAAAAATTGCACCTGCATTCTGATGGCCATGCTACAGTGACTGGTTTATTATTGGGATAATTTACAAGTTTAGTTTAAATGCAGAGAGTGTGAGCATTTTCAGTATTTGCTACAACAGAAAGATGGTTTTAATGATCTGTTAGCTCTCCACAATTGTTACTAATTACCTGCTCTCAGAAACAGCCCTACTCATCACTAAGATTTTTTTTGTGTGTTTATAGACAGCAGTAAAACAACTATCACTATCACGTATCCATTAAGATTCTGTCTTTTCCATCCCTTCGGCAATAAAGGCAATTTGTTTTGCCAGTGCTCTCAGGCACAGGGTGGGATTCTTGGGAATATCCCGTGTGGGGTCAGGGGTTGGACTCTGTGATCTTTGTGGGTACCTTCCAACTCAGGGGATTCTGTGATTATTCTTTTAGGAACAGCAAAACCTCCTCACGCTAAAGGTCTCTCTGAACCATCTCATCCACAGGAGCAAAACCACCCGGGTCACAACTAAACCACAGTCTGCACAAAAAAAGGTCCCCATCCCCAGTGTGTGACTTCAGAGAGAACATCAGATGAGAACGTGGTTTTTTCCCTAAAGCAGTGGTAGGAATCAGATAATCAGATGCACCTCCTCCTTCTCACTGGATAATCAAGTATTACACATTTAAACTCCCTCTCTTAAGTAACAAGTGAAAAGCAAAGCAAACATTTCAGACCTGTAGTGATGTGCCTTCCACAAGAGCTTTCCCTGGGTTCCCATGTCTGTAGGAGACCTCACAGAGCGCCAATACCAGAGTCCATTCTGGGCTGAAGTATAACAAATGAAACTTAATATTCAGGAAGCTCCAATGATCAGAGGAATACAGGCCTAAGGGTCAGCAAGAATTTTTCTCTCACCATCCCCCTTCTTTCTCTTATATGTCTATTAAAGAATCAAGATGTTAAAAAAGGTCATTTGTTTACAGCGAGGGTGTATTTATGTGGTTAAATGCAACTCCTTGAGAAGGTGGGCGATGCCAAAGTAACAATTCTTGGCTAAAAGAAACAAAAAAAGAGGATAAAGTCCATTTAGATGTCACCCTGAATTTCTAACACTGCATTTCCTCCTCCCCCAAAACACTGAGTGAGTCAGGAAGACAATGCAGGGAATTGCTCTGATTTGAAATGGAGATTTAATAACTGACTGTTACCCTGGCCTACTACAGAGTTAATAGTAGGTGTAAACCACTGTGCTATTCCAGTGTTAGAGCTGAGATAAAGAAGTCCTGAAATTTCCTGAGCTCCGGCTCCTCAGACCCTCAGAGCTTTTATCATCACAGTTTGAGGATTTTGTTTATTTTCCGTGGCTATCACCTGAGCTAAGTTATTCTCAAAAGAATCCACCAGGAACCCCTTCCTGGGGCAGCAGTGTGCCCTGATAACAGCTCCACCTTGCACATTCTTTTTGCTGATCGGGTTTTGCTGATCAGAATTTGCTGGTGTTCCAGTGCTGCAGCACCAAGGCAGCAGAGCTCACCTTGAGAAGGGGCTGGAATCGATTTTGTTGGCTATGACAGCGTGGCAGCAGCTGACCTCACGCCCAGCACAGTGCACGGTGTCATTTGTGTACACAGTGCTGAATTTGTCCTTGCTCTGGGATTCCACTGCTCGGCAGGAATCAATGACATTTGGGAATGCCAGCTCTGTGCTACCACTAAAGCAAAACAGTCTGGGTTTGTAGCAGAGGTGGTAATCGAGTATTATTGCAGTTTACAACCAGATCGTGTCCTTCAGCATCCCTGGCTCCGTGGAATTGCTCGGGATGTCACACAGAAATTACTCTGTGCAGGTCATTTCTGGCAGCACTTTATGAGAAGCACCAGGGAAGTGACTGCAGCAGCTCATGAAACTTTAGGCACAGCACAGGTAAGAAAATGAGGTTTGATCAGCACCATTATCAGCCTTTCTTCGTGTAGAAAAACCATGAGGAGTGGTCAGCTGCTCCGGCAAAATGGAGCAGCAGCAGCAAATGTAAAGCAATCCAACATAAATTTTACTAGAACTGTAAAATTAAAGACACGCAGTCCCAGCAGGTAATCTCCACCTCATCAAAATCCTTTCCCTCCGCTTAAGTTCAGCAAAAAACTCAATTAAGAAACAAAAACAACTGTTTGACTGAAACACAGATTTTCAGCTAGCGCTGAGTGTACTTCAAATATTTACAGCATTAAGTAGCTCAGAACTCAGTTACAAGAGTCCAGCAAGCCAGTGCTCTTTCTTTAAGCCAAATGTCTAAATGAATACTGTGGTTCAAAATGCCCTCGTGCACCATTTTAACCCAAGGATATAAATTATTAATGGAAAAGATTTTAAAATTCTTTCTAGCCTGGTAAGTATAACTATAGCACTAACAATGAGCTCAGTTGAATATGAACAACAATCTTACGTGGTGCTATTTAATGATAGCAAGTGTTTTAATTAATATTTTTTGTTTCAATACTTGATTCATTGCCATCTCTTACTGAGGAAAAATACAGTCACTATTACTACATTCTGAGCTCCTATTCTCAGTATGATTTTAGGCAGAACAAAAAGGGATTTAGGCACATAGAAGTGGCCACCAGCAAGCTTGAAAAACACAACCAAGTAAAAGGATGTATTTCCCCCCACCCCAAACCCTCAGTGCTGAGCTATTTCATCCTTTTGGCTGTGTACTTATATTTGATGAAGTGAAGAGCTCCGTGCTGCTCCCACACACAGACAGCAAAACAAAGGCACAGATTAAACGCAGAAGCCTCAGCTTTATTTTGGCTAACTGGAATCTGACACGCTGCCAGCTACACCCACCTATTCCCAGACCATTCCCACCCGGGACCTCCCAGCCTGGAGCTCAAATTGCTCCCAAGGCCCCAAGCACAACAGCAACTCCCTCGGCATGCTGGGCTGGGATAGCAAAAAGTTATTATCTCCTTATCACTTCTGAAATCACCATTCGCTGGACACAAAGTCATACCCTAACAAATGATATCGCTCCCTAAAAAGTTTACCGCCGAAAACTAATTTTCCTAAAAGAAGATGAAGCACATTCTGACAAGCAGGCAAATCAGGAGGGAGAAGATAAGATTCAGCTTGATAAGGACAGGTTATGATAAAAGTGAACATAGTGCTTAACTTAGCAATTCTGAGATGCTGCAGATAGGGAGACAACGGCAGGCTGAGGCCAGGAGTCCTTTTTTCATCCAGGGAGATAAATATCCATGTATTTGCTCAATATCCCAAACAAATGCAAATATCAGGAAATTGAGATAATTCTCCATCTCCTCAGCAATGCCAGCAGCTTGGTTTATATCCCACATGCTAGTGGTTCCTGGGGGATAACAAAGGAAAAAGAGAATGGAATGGCTTCTCGGCTCCTCTGGGACCTTACAGAGGGAAGACACCCGGGTGTTAATTGTGTCCAATTATTCCTGGAAGATGCAGCAGTGAAATTTTGTAGGTTCTCTCAAAGCCAGACCACTATGCTTAGCTGCAGACATTGCCAGAATTTTGACATGTTTAAAAACCTCCTGGCAGACACAGGCAGAACCAAAATAAGCTTTTAAAATACAGCTTCACACTTAAGATCCCATAATTAATATACCCTTTCCATTTAGCATCTCCAAGATTCAAATAACCTACAAACTAATAGTTAAGTAGGAATCTCACTGGGTTTTTTTTTAGTTTCCCTACCTTTCACTTGGGTCCACAAATAGATATAGGATTTTTACTTTAAGTCAGAAATTTGAAACGCTGGTTATTAAATTAGCAAGTTGCTCTTCTCTCTGCACATTAGCCACTGAGTAGATATCAGACTGAAATACATTTAATCAAATGATTCGTGAAAATGGCCAAGCAGAATGTTTCTGTACAGTTCACTGAGCAGAGAAGTGAAAACGCGGGAGGAAGAAGATTTATTAAGTTGAACTTTATCTACAGAAATAATTACCATAATGTGTGCATGCATCCAGCTAAGTGCTGCAGGTCTGGGTTTGTCTTCCTGCACGGTGACCTCCTCCACACCATGCCCACCATCCTCCCACCCCAGGTCACCTCCTCCCAGCCACGCCAGGGCTGCTCCTCTGGTGGCCGAGCACAATTAGTTCGTGTCGCTGGGTTTTACAGTGTTACTGGCAGATGTCTGGAACCGCTAACAACCATCCATTTCTTGTGTTCAGAATAATTTTCTGAGGAAATTATTTCCCTGAAGAGGAATGCCGTGTGGTTCCCGTTCTCCCAGTGCTCCAGCGAGGAGCTGTGAGGTGTCACCTCAGCCCACAGGCCTTGTGCTGGTTGTGCCCGTGTTCCCTTTCCCTGGAGCTCCAAAGGCCATTTCTCCATCCTGGTGCTGCCCGTGTTCCCTTTCCCTGGAGCTCCAAAGGCCANCACTGGTTGTTCCTGTGTCCCTTTTCCTGGAGCTCCAAGGGCCATTTCTCTGTGCTGGTGCTGCCCGTGTCCCTTTCCCTGGAGCTCTAAAGGCCATTTCTCCGTGCTGGTGCTGCCTGTGTTCCCTTTCCCTGGAGCTCCAAGGGCCATTTCTCCACACTGGTTGTGCCCGTGTTCCCTTTCCCTGGAGCTCCAAGGGCCATTCCTCCAGGCTGGTTGTGCCCATGTCCCTTTCCCTGGAGCTCCAAGGGCCATTCCTCCAGGCTGGTTGTGCCCATGTCCCTTTCCCTGGAGCTCCAAGGGCCATTTCTCTGTGCTGGCTGCCCTCTGGAACAGAAGAGGAGCCTTTGCCCACTGAGATGCCAGCAAGGCCTTTGGAATGGCAGCTCTGTGCCACGGGAAGGGCTCCATCCCTCCTGGAGTGGCATTCCCAGGTTCCCTCTCCCTCGAGCTGCTGCAACTGCCCCTGTCTGGAAGCTCATAAAAGACCTCAAAAATGAAAACAAGCTCCTGTCCTCCTCTCCTACTCTCCAGCCACACAATTAAACCACAAATATGGAGTAATTACAGTAAGTTAACTCCTCACAGGCACAGAATCCCTGGCTTGTGGCTGAAGCCACATCCTCAGCCCACCAGGGCTATTAAAAAATAACAAGGATCTAAAGCAGCTTTAAGGAGCTGCCTCCTGCTCATCAGATGCTCGGCCAACACTCCTTTCCCTTTATAAACACAGCCCTGAAGCTCCAGTGCTGGAGGACCAGGGAAAACTGGAGTACAAGGAAGGTTTTGTTTTCCCACTGCTGGCCCAGGAAGGCACTGTAGCTTTTATCTTACTGAAGTAGCTCCCATTTAGGAAAGGAGGAAAATTAGTGGGTAGGCCTGACCCACACTCATTAACTCTTGGCATTTACACCTTGTCCCTGCAAGGACTTTGATTTAAAAGAAAAAAAATTAAACAGAATCCAAAAATTAAAATTGCTTCTGAGGAGTCTTTCCCAGGATATCCAGGATATTTAAGTCTGTTGGACCATGAAATATAAATATTCTTTTAAGCAATTCTGGACAGAAGAAAGGACACCACAGAAAGGCCAGGATCGGCTAGGAAAGCGAAAATGGGGCTCACGAGCTCAGTCCATGTGTGGGCAGGAGGAATTGCAACCAGGATTGCTGTGACTGCTTCCAGCTGATGGAAATTGCATCCACAGCCTGCAGCACACGGGCTGGGCTCTCCTACTTTTGATAAAACTGACCCAAAACCAGAAGCAGGGGTTTGCACAACACGATATTCCTAAGGCAAGAGGGATCTCTGACAGGAAATTTTCTATCTGCAGCAAACAGCACCTCCCTGTCTCGTGAGGCAGCATCATTATTTGTGTCAGAGGTGGGAAACAGGCCTTAACTTAATTCCTGTCCTCCTCACAAGCTTTGAGAGGTTGTTGGGTTTGGTTTGTGTAGGGTGTTTTAAATATTATTATATGTTTTAAATATTATTATATGTTTTAAATATTTCAATATTATATGGATACACAGGTCATTCCTCCAATGCTGCTACTTACTTTAGGGTAGCAGACACAGATGTCCCAGCCTGGCTGATCTGTCCCTTCACAGGATGGCTTTTGCAGGGATCTTGGGATAATCCTTGTTTTGCATGCACAATTATTAAATAGAGTCACTTCTGCACTCTATTAAATAGAGTCACCTCTGGGTACAGTGATTGATCTGTGCAGAGCAGTCTCACTGATGACAAGGGATGAAGAACAGTATTTCTCCTGCCCTGTCTCTAAATATTCATCTACATGAACAGCTTTTTGAACTTAGTGCTCCCAAACAATGTAGGAGATGTGTATAATGAATGTGATGGTGAGAAGAACACGAAGCTTTGATGGAGAAAACTAAATACTGTTTTTGTAAACCCTAGTTTTTCACAGCTTGAATGAATAGACTCATTTCATTGTTTTCCATTTCAAAAAGCACAGAACTGGCTCTTATTAAACAGCATTATTGACTTCTCTTTTATAAACACTACAGCAAGGAAAAATGAAGACTAAAGAAACGCAGTTGAATTCATATGGTCTGTAAACACTTCTTTGATTTATCCTTCATCCTGTATACATTTTTTAATCCTTTTCCTGGAACTCAATTTGTTTCCATTTCCCCCGTTTTATTTTCATATTGAAATGTGGAGGAAAACACAATATGCCAGCTAAATGAGGATTTATGAGGAGCACACATCCTCCCCGCTGCAGGTACACGAAGGGCTGCTTAACTAGGAAGGAGATTCCAGGACTGCAGCAGGATTGCTGACATGTTCACACTTAGAGAAGATCAGGAACGCATTGCTGAACGGGGCCCATCTTTCCTGTTACACTTTTTAGTTGCTCCATTTCTAAAAGTTTCACCACAGCGCTGAGAGTTGGGTTCCTCCCCCTCGCAGCAGATTACAGGTTTTTATGACAAACCATAACTTTATGTTCACTGGCGCCAAGATGTACACAGCATCAATTTTCTTTCATTTTTGTGTCTCAAACACTCCACACAAAGACAACACTATAAATATGTGACATGACTAAATGATGAAGCAGCAGCTTCCTGCTGAAATTTTAAAGTGAGATAGACATTGTTTTAGCTGAGGAAGCCATTTAGATACCAGCTGTTCCCACTGAAAAGATGTGGCAGCCATCAGCAGAAATAAGAAATGCTCTCTCTGTACATATTGAAATGAGTTTTATCTTCCTCTCCATTCTGCTTTGTGTTCCTCCTGGTGAAAAAGACAAAATTCATTTCACACCCATATTTCCTCGCAAGCACGAACGTTGCAGGAGAGGAATCTCTATCCTTGCACCCATACACACACTTAGGAGAGATCAAAACTATGAAGCATATTCTGTCTGCACAGAAATAAACTGCAGAGAAGTCTTGGAGCCTGGAATTGAAGGTAAAAGGAGAAACTTGAGGGCGTCTCCTTCCCCAAATTAGTTTTCCAAATATTTGTTTCTAGGTGGTATTTGTGGTTTATACTCCAATTAGAAGAAAATCACTTGGTATGTGTCAGATAGCACTGCGTGAAAACACAGAATCAATATGGATAGTTCAGTGACACCTGAAAATTATCTTTCTTTCACTGGATCTTAGATTTAGGATTAGTACTGATCATTACAGTCGCATTTTAGAAAGTAGCATTCAGTTACTCGAGGGTTTCAGCTTGAATACCATAGCCTGTGTATATCAAACTTTTCATGTGACTGTGTCTGTTCAAAACACAATCTTCTAATGGCTGGGACAAAATATACCATGTGGTTTGCATCCAAAAAGAGGTTAAGAAGTTGACAGAACTAACATTTCTCCCCAGAGATAGCATAAAAATCATTATATCATATTAAAGATTTTGCTTCTTTTGCCACAGGCAATCAATTCTAAAAATTTGATTAAAAAAAAGCCTTGCATTAGTGTGGTATTCTCAAGCTGCTTCTTATTAACATTTGATTGTAGCATACTCTAACGACAGCCAGTATCAGCTCTCATTATTCTAAATAAAGAGTACAGTCATTTTCTCCTTAATGACTGAAGTGAAATGTGTCCACAGGGACATTTTAGTTTACTCTCTCACACGATGTAATATTGTCATTATTAATACTTCTCGAAGACAACTTGTAGACCAAAGTTATCTTTGCAGAGTCACCAGATTTTAATTTTTAAATACGTGTAGCCTCAGCCACATGCAGTTTGATTCCCTCCAATACAAATAACATCAGCCTTGAAATGCTGCAATAAAACAATTCACATTATGATTCCTGTAACAACAACAACAACAAAACCAAAAACAAACAAACAAAAAAACAACACACACGAAATAGAAGCAAATTAAATTTCACATCCTTGTGAAGGAGGTAATTGCCACAAAACTCAGGGAAAAGAGATATTATGATTTGCCCATTGCTGTGTTAACCAGCGAGTCAAATACAAAAGGAGACCCATAACAAAAGTCCCTTGGACTATAAACTGCATGAAAACAGGAACTTCCCTTTTGGTCCGTGCTGAAGGCGGTGGAGTCCTGAAACATCCAGGATGCCTCTGGATAGATGTACTTCAGCATAAACAAACAGACAGGGAAATAGTTATTTTTCTACCCTTTCAAAGCAATGACAAGGAAAAAATATTGTATTTCCTCAAGGTATTAACGGAAGATCTGGCTTTGCAATACAATTAGAGCAATCCAGCAGTCACCAAAGGAGCTGCCCCAGTCCCACCAGCTGTCCAGACAAAACTCCCACCCTTTGCAGGGCTTGTCTCTCTCTGGACCAGGTCATGGTGAGGCAGAAGAGTCACACCCCAGTGGTTTGGGGTTTAAATTAACTGGCTATGGTTATTTTTTCGAAGGCACTTTGGAGCCAAAGGAGGGAGGAGATGCCTGGGGGTGTAAGGGAGTGTTTAAAGGAGGCTGGAATTGAGCCCCATTGATTTCCAATCCAGACAGGTACCTGGTCAATTCCTCTGTCCTCCAAATAAATCCTCACCATGCACCTCTTTCCATCTTGGGTATGTGACCAGCTCTAAAAACCCCTTCCCTGTAAATCTTCATGAAATCGATGGTTGCTCAGGGCTTTGGTAAACATCAGTTAGAAGAAGCATCATTCAGAAACTCAAGCAGAGCCTGGGGAGTCTGGTTCCATTTGGTGGTTATCGTTGTCCTTTGTTCCGAGCCCTCACCAAAACCTGCCAGACCAGGAGCTGGTTCTTCTCATGCCAGGCCTGGTGCAGCTTCTCACAAGGCTTTTACAAACAGGTGGAGAGGCCTTTTTCAACCTAGAAATGAAACAACACACACTTTCAAGATAATATTAGTATAGGAGGTAGTATAAAGGTTGATTTTTATTGGAGACCTCCAAGGTCAGTTGTGGAAAAATGTCCACAAAAGCCCCCCTGCCACAGGGGTGCATGCAGTTTTATAGGTTTAGTAAATCAGCATATTTGACAAAAATTCCCAATTAGAAGCACAGGTGATGAGGTAATTCCCCTTCTGGTTCAACCTTTTCCTGGAGCCCCGCCTTGGTGCTAGCTGTACTTTGTTATGAAAACGTGTCTCAAAGAGCTGTTTTCAACCTTGGCAGCCAGGGAGAACCAAGATAGGATAGGGGCCCTTGGAATGTGGTTTGTCTTTCTGCCTAGGAAAGGGCGTGGAAAACTACTGGGAAAACGAGCCACTAATACAACAAGAGGCTACAAATATATGTGTGAAGAATACAGAGAATATATAAAAGGAATAGGCAGAAATCAATAGGCATCCGTGGGAACAATCAAACAACCCAACAGCCATCAGCACCCGAATCCCAGCAGCCTCCTTCTCAGCCAGCTGCCTCTCCTGCCAGGTGTCCCCTGACACCTCACACTTGGGTCAGACCCCGTGGCCACACAAAGCATCACCCACAAAAGCCAGCTTGGGGGTGGCTTTAGGAGTCCCCAGCTGTCCCTGCCCCTTTTCCCATCCCAGCCGGTGCTCTCATTAATCCTGACTGGCACGTGGAAAGGCTGAGCTGTTACAACATCTCCTACATGAAATATCCTCGCTTAAGTGCACGCTTGTTTGGTATCAAATCCTGAATTTTCAGGAGTTGTGACTCCTTCTGTTGGTATTTCAGTTAAACGAAACTTTTCTATTCCCTGAGCAAACACGTAAGTTTTGTGGGGAAAAAAATGAGGAAGCCATGGTTTGTATGCTGTGGAGAGGCACTGCCTTTCCTCGTGTTATTCCATGGTCTCCAGGAGGCATCCAGAGGTTTTAATCATCATGATTTGCTGAGTTAGTTTACATCTGGAAGACTCCTCTGGGGGGTTATTATTGTGCTGCCACTACAAGTCTGCTTAAACCCAGTACGCAGCTTTATAAAACTCAACAGCTAATGAAGCACATCTAACACTGAAAAGGAAACAGAAAAAAAAAGGTTGAGATGGAAAGCAGAATTAAAAAATATAAAAACTACGTGATAAACAAAGAGGGTCATAAATTGCTAAAAGATGCCATAGGAAGCAGTGTATTATATTTTCTGATACCAGATTAAACGTATTTTATTATCAAATATTAGAGCTTTTAAGTATCTAAACCCTAACTAATCTGGGAATCACTAGCTGAAAGCAAGCTTCTTTAAAGCTCTGAGCCTACAAGATTAATTTTGATTCCTGTTGAGTAAACAAGTGGATATTCTCATCAAGCACCATACTGTACCACCACACACCACAAAAATTCCCTTTGGGATCAGAGAAATGGCCACAATCACAGGGCAGAAGGCTGTGGCAATTAATGGAGCCATAAAACTTGACACCAAAGGATCCCAGACTCAGACTTTCTCCCAGGCACACAAACTAACGAAACTTGCACAAATTTCTCTGGAAGCAGCATCAGACACTGAGTTTTTTAAGACCAGAGCTCTAAATTGCTTTGTATCTTTCAGGTTTATTTTTATTTCAGAAGTGTGGCCACCACCTGACCAGCTGGACATGTGGAAACCAGCAGCTGTGGCAGAAATCAGGGCTGAGTCCTGAGATTTTGTACTGCTTTTACTGTGGCAGAAGTGAGGCTCTAATTTGGTTTTAATAAAAAGTAATTGAAAGTAATTTAATACCAATTGATTGTTAAGGGGATACATTTTGCAGTTTATCAAGTCTATAGAAATGCAGTATAATTAACTCCAAACTGCATAGGCAATAATGTAATTATAATCTCAACAACTTTAAATTTCCAAGCATTGTTTAAACAGTTAATTAAAATTTTAAAAGATAGTGCTCTGTTACATGTCTATAATGTTAATTGCTAAAAAATGCTAATCGATATTTGTTAAGTAATCCAATTAATTGAGTAATCCAATTTCTAGCTTCTCTGAAGCTAAATAAATACAGCTTCTTGGCTCTGACTTACAAACTATATAAATAGCCAGATATTGATTTAATAATCAATTACATATTAAATGATTGCAAGTTACTTATTAGTTATAGACACAGGGCCAAGCTGGAAGCGAGCAGAGGAAGGTTTCAGTTTTATCATTTTCGGCGAGCTGCACAAACCCAAAGCTGAGCTCAGAGCTCTGACATTCTTCTTCTGGATGCGTTGGGTGAAATGCTGTTTGCCACGCTGGCTGAGGGTCTCCATGTCACCTTTCACACCAGGTTAACCCGGCTGAGGCACAGAGCTGCTGTTCCTGCAGATGAACAGGCGCAGGGGCCACGTTTCCAGCTGCTGCTCCCAGGGGAGCCCTCAGTGCCCAGGAGCTGCTGGTGCTCTGCGTTTTCGCAGGATTCCGGTTTCCAGCCCCTCTCCTGCTTCCTCCTCAGCACCAGAGAGCTCCACGTTACACAGAGGGACCTTCCCAGCACAGCAAAATCTGCTTCCAAAATCCCTGCTTCTCTGCTCTTCTGCTCTGCGCTGCTCACTCTTTGCCACGGAAGGAAAAACATCCCCTTGTCATTTCTCTGCTTGCTGTAAAGATGCACCCTGAGCTGGCAATTTTCACCTGGAAAAAGCTTTACCCTAAATGAGGTATCAGCTTGTGTTCACTGGTGACCACTGGTGGCTGTTCCTAACTGCTAAGTTAACATGCTTCCAACAAACCATGATTAAATTATTGAACTCCTTTCCTCTCATCACTGAGTTCTGTGTTTGTAACACACTGAACACATCTAAAATAACCTCTGCCACCCCAATTAGGTACTTGCTCATTAAATCTACGTCATCTCTGGCTGGAGGGCTCACCAGGGCAGAGCCCACCTCATCAGCTGTGTTTGCAGCTCTCAGCACAATGTCAATATTTCCCCCAGAGCGTGGTTTCTAAATAGCATTACAAACCTCAGCTTGAACAGATTTGACAAAACAGTGCATCAGCACGAGAAGGAGTCAGGAGATATTTTGCTAGATCAATTCTTAAACAAATGTGTTGTGCAGGTGAAATCAGGGGCTGCATGGATAAAGACAGCAGCTCAGTGAGAGGTGGCACTTGATTTCTGGAGCTCAGTCTTGCAGTCAAGCCACATTCACTCTCCACATCCTTCCCCCGAGGTTCAGTCCTCAAGGAAGAAATTCATGTCACCAGAGCCTCCTCAGGCAAATGAGACAGAGAAAATTGTAGGGTCAAAGTGCACATGATGACAAGCTTGACAAAGGTGCCCCAAAGTTTTCACACTTCAATTTTATTTAATAGGAAAATAAAAATAAAATCTTTCTAAGCCTTGGGCTTGTTCCAGAGGCAAGACAGTAAATAGACCACTGTAACATCTGGGCTTACTGATTCCTTTTTTCTTATTCATTTTTTAATTGCTCTCTAATGGACAAGGGGTTCAAATAAATCATCAAGGAGGGGGGAAATGAAAAGGGAAGTAAAATTGCACCTGGGTGCAGCACTTAACGCTGTCCACAGCACAAAGCATTTCAAGGGTGCATTGTCCACTCTGTATCAGAGCTGGGGCTCCTTCTCTGACAGACTTCTCTAAAAACTGTGACAGTTCTCACTGTAAGCAACACTGAAGGACAGGAACTTGATTCCATCATTTCATGGCTGTCAGCCCCACAGACAGGAAGGTATATTTTAGGACAACACACTCCTCAGCAGCTGCTTGCATGAATAAGAACACATTTCCATCATTAGTCATCCAGCCCATATAATGTGACAACAACATTTATTACACAGGCTCGGAGATTCACGACAGTAGCAAGAATCCAGCATTGTTCTTTATACAATTTGCATGTGTTAGGCGCTTCAAGGAGACAAAGTATTTGAACATCAATAACATTTGTCTTCCTGCTACCTTAACTGACTGGGTAGGGCTGAGAGAGGGTTGACTCCCAAGGCTTCAGAACCCTGGGATGGAACACTGCTGGGTCAATCCCACGCCGTGACACCAGGGTCTGGACGCAGGTGACTCGTGGTACAATTCCCTTCGGAAAGTGGGACCAAAAAGGGCACTGACTCCAGCCAACACCTGAAAAATACTAACCACTGATGAGAAAGATTTAACTGGTTTTATCCGTGGCCTGGGAAAAACTCTGATAATGGAATCATCCCTCTCTCCACCCTCACCAAGTGCACTCTGCAGAGCCTCCAGCAGGTGCCTCCCAGCACGCTCACACACCTCCGTGCCTCCTGCTAGGATTTCCCTTCCCCTGGCACATCTGCATGGAAAGGGAATGACTCAACTCCAAGTGCACACTGCAATCCAACTGCTTTGCTGAAGCCTCAATTCCATGACATCACACACATGAATATGATATTTGGGTTGATCCTGCAGTATTGGAACACCACAGCTGGAGGAAGCTTTGATAAGCAAACCCTTGAGTGAGAACTGACTGCTGCAGAATTGAGGTAGTAATTAAAGCGTGTGGATTGGTGGGTTTGCAGCTTTTCACCAGGATCTCTGACAGCCTGGGAAATACACACCAGGCACTTGGAGAGGCTCGGCTCTGACAGGCAAATGGGGTAAGAGTGAAAGCCAAATGTCATCCTCTTGGGTTGCTGGAACATTCCAGATCAGCCAAGTAAGAGGGAGGAGATGGCTCAGCACTGCCCAAACTCTGTGTGGGTCTCAGAGACAGCCTTTCCTTTCAGCACCCACAGCTCCTTTGCACTTCAGCTGACACAGGAAATCTAATTTATAGACCCAAACTGGACAGGGAACCAGCTCACCAAAAAACCCACCCCAAACCCCACCAAGACTCCTCTGAACAAGGAAAAAAGGCTAAGAAGGAGAAAAATCCTGGAGTCCACATCTGTGTTGTCCAACCCTGCCACTGCCTGCTCACACCACTCAATTAAGAGAAAACACATTTAACAGATAATAGAAATAACGTTTCCCAAATCTCAGTTGTTCTGTGAGCATCACTCAGTGCCAAAGCCCTGATAAATTTATGTTGCATCTCATATACAATTCAAAATATAGTTCTAAGCATGAAAACAAACCACACTGCTTGCCATGCACCACAGGGTTTTGTGTTTGTTTTCCAAACAGTCATGCCAGAGATGCTTCAGGCCTACTAGAAATTTCTTAACATCTGATGCATAATGAAAATATTTAATGTAGCATAAATACGCCTCTTTTCTCCCCCGCCTCCATTTCTTAAGTGGTAACCAAAGCTCTGTTTTGTTAGATGAACAAAGATTAATTCCACTTAATCGCTGTCTAAAAGATCTTGAAACCAGATTAGACATTTCCTACCTGAAAAGAGAGGGAGCTGGCACCATCCAGCAGAAGGACCCCAGATCAGAGCTTTGCAGAAGTACACACTTTAATCATAACAACATTTGGAATCCCAGCATTTCCTCTCCCACTCCCCAAAACCACCCACGTTTCCCTTCCAGAGGAAAACCCTTCTGACCCTTCCAAATGAAGCCTGTAGGACCAGGCTGCCTTTCAAAATTCTATGTCATATGATGCAAAAAAATAGTTTGCTGAGGCTTTTCATGCCTATGACCATCACACTAAAAAGCAGCTTCAGAAATTCAAGGTTCTAGTGACCTATATACTGTCAGCTTTTAAAAAGGCATAAGAAAAAACATTATGGAAACAGCTATGTAAATATAGTTCATTTAATAAAAATGTAAATAAGATTCACAGAAGAGACTTAGAAACCTTGAAATATTTATTTTAAATGAAAGGGATTAAATCTTCAAGGTAAGATTTGTTTCTAAACTTGTAACTCCAGTATTCTAGGGCTATTGTGCTTTATTTTATTTATTAAAAGGACAGTTCTTATAAAATAAATACATGAAGCTACTCTAACATACTTGCTGATACTTTTCATTTTCTTTCAAGGACTTGTGATTGTTGCCACCCTGGTCTGAATTCAGCACATTAGAGGAGAAACATTCAATATCTCATTACTGGTGTTTTCCAGCCTTAATCATTTCCACAAATACCTTTGCCCTTTTGCATTCATACCTGGTTTGGCTTGATAGCATCTGACACAGAAAACCTGACTGAAGATGAAACAAAGGAACAGAAAAAAAAGATCTAAGCAAGCATCATACAGAATTTATTTATAGGAAAACAAAGGCAGGAAATGGAAGGGTTATTTGGAACTTCTTTACCTACAAAACAGAAACAGAGACTGATGACCTGAGTCCTTGATTTACTGACAACACAACACCAGCAATACCTAAATGGCATCTTGTACTTTCAGTGATGGACCAGCTGTGAAATTGTATTTGTAGTCTGCTGGGAAAAGAAGCTGGTGCTTTTAGGAAATATTTGTATTGAGTATGTGAGGTTGTTTTTCTGCATTCATTTTTACTAACACCTTCTGACATGGAAGTCACCTGTGCCTCCTGCTAAAGCGTTATCCAAAAGAGACATGGATATCTGCCTTCTAATGTCAAAGTTTCTTTGAAGATCTGGTAAAAAAATAAGATTGACAGGAGAACCCTAAGGAATGGATGAGGTAGATTCTACCCAACAGAAAAAAATAAACCTTGTGATGATTTTTCAGCTATAGAAAAGCTTTACTACTTTTTGTCCCTCAAAATATAACGTGGAGAGATAAAAGTAAGAAGTGAGATGCAGAATCACAGAATAATCAGGTTGGAAAAGCCCTCCCAGCCCATGGAGTCCCAGCTGTGCCCGATGCCCACCTTGTCCCCAGCCCAGAGCTCTGAGTGCCACCTCCAGCCCTTCCTGGGACACCTCCAGGGATGGGCACTGCAAACCTCCCTGGGCAGCCCCTGCCAAGGCCTGAGCACCCTTTCCATGGGGAAATTCCTGCTGATTCCACCCTGAGCCTCCCCTGGCCCAGCCTGAGGCCGTTCCCTCTCCTCCTGTCCCTGTTCCTGGGAGCAGAGCCCGACCCCCCCGGCTGCCCCCTCCTGTCAGGGAGTTGTGCAGAGCCACAAGGTCCCCCTGAGCCTCCTTTGCTCCAGGCTGAGCCCCTTTCCAGCTCCCTCAGGAATTCTCCAGCCCCTCCCCAGCTCCGTTCCCTGCCCTGGACACGCTCCAGCCCCTCCAGGTCTCTCTTGCAGTGAGAGACCCAGAACTGGACAAATAACAATGAGTTGTGCTATGAACAAATGTGCCAGATTTGTGACACCAGGTAATTAATGTCACACAGGTGCACATTCATTAGGACAAACTAATCCCTACGACCTTCAGTGCCTAACTCTTCCCAGCCTGTTCAGATAGGCAAGAAATAAGATATTCAGATGGGATCAATATTCAGATAAGATCAATATTCAGATAAGATCAATAAAGCATTTAGCTCACGGAGACAGTGCTGATGAACTGGAGTTTGGGAACCACTTCTGTAGGATCTCTCCACACCAATTTGAGTCTATTTCTATCAGAAGCAAGCAAGGAAACAGAGAATTGCAATCATCAATCCCAGAAAAGAAAAGGACTCAGAACTTCAGGACCAGCAGGAGACAGAGCTAATGCTCCAACAGAGGAGATGTTTCTCAAACGGTAACAAGAGACCTCAGAGACTTCAGGTACTTGACGCTTGAAGGCTGAGGCAAAAATAACCTGAAAGTTGCTATTATCTGTATTGTCATAAACTGCTGGTCATCAGAGCCAGTGTTTGTGGGGTGGATTTAAAAAATGTGCAGTACTGAGCCCAAATTATCCTGAGCATTGTTTCCCCAGACCTGCACTGCAGGCAATTATACTCTTTATTCTAGATGCAATGCAAGCACAAAGCCTGGAGAAGAAAATGCACAGAAGCTTTAAAATATTTACAGCAGCAGCACCATTTATAGAATCCTGATCGTCGAGTTAATGCTGGATTTTTAATTAGAGATGGTGTTTTCTGGAGAAGCATTTATTAGCTACAGGAAATTAAAAGTAATTATGAGCAGGTAAAGAAAAATTAAATAGAGCATTGAAACCCACAAATAACAGAAGTCCCAAGCTGCTTTTTGCAAAAGCAGAAATTCAGTGGGATTCAGGAGACAAATGCTTCTGTTAAATATTTCTCACACTCCTCCTTTAGATTATAAAAGGACACCTCAACTCTTAGTGTGCATTTATTTTTCAGCTTCCTTGCTCAAAGTCTTAACAAGGCTGCTAATTTATAAAATTTTTAGTAGAAACTCGTATGGTGGTAAATAAAATCTACCCAGTTCAGCAGCACCTCATGGCACAAGGAATTCAACCTGACTCACTTCAATCCAGCAAATACCACACGTCACAGAAGCAACCAACATGCAAAATATTTGATATATTAACTCAAATTGACATGCCAATATTTGATCCCAGCTGCCTATCAGATGGCATTGAGCTGAGTAGTGAAAATATCAGTTAATAAAGCCCACGAGTGCGGACAGGTGAGCTGGGATGCCTCATCTGCTGCCCTGTCCCTGTCCTCGACAGCCAGAACCTGGAATATAACAGATTCCAGCCTGGATCCCTCCTGAACCTCTGCTGGTGGAGCTCCCCAGCCCTCAGAAGATCCAGGCTGCCCTGGCACAGATAATTTTGCACCTGGGATAACCCTGGCCCAGGCACAGAGGGAACAAAGCTCAAATGCCATCTGCAGCAAGTGCTGTCAGCTCCAGCCCAAACACCAGCCCAGGCTCCAAAGAAAGTGTAATTCAGATTTATGAGAAGACATTTCACATCCAATATAATTGATTACCCGCTGTAATGTGAACAGAACCCAATTTGTACTAATGAACCTGTGCGTGATACAGCAAAGCATTTAATAACACAGGGACCACAAAATGCCAAGCCAGATGTCATTGATGGGGAGGATAATTTTCCCAGATGGATCCGTTTCCTCTCCATTTTGCTGCCTTCAGGTTGGAGAAGGTGGCATTTTGCTCAGGAGATGGCTCTGATCTTCCACAGGCATTAGTTTTGTGCCATCAACACCAGGACACTTTCCTGTCCCAGGGAGAGCATGGAAATGCTCATCTGCCCTGGCAAATTTTGATAAATGTAACATCAGATTAAAAATCATACAACTGCACATGGACAATCTGAGCATGATTGAAGCTAACGCATCTCCTTGGGTCTGTTACAGAAGAAAAACAAGATTAAAACTCCTGAAATTTTAAAACATTCAGTCGATTTGGTGTGGAAATGAAGCAACACATGTACATTATACCAATAAAATGTGCCTTGGTGGAAAAGAACCAACTGTGTAGTGTTAAAATTATTCCATTTGTTTGCTTGATTTTTTAATTTTTTACATACTAGGACTGGTTATAAAATTAACAAATTGTGGATTACTCCATGCAAAATAGCAATCAGCATGAGGGACAGCCATGGACTCATACATTTGTAACAGGAATATTCCTTATCCCGTTTGCTCAAATTACAAAGCCTTTTCCCTAAGTGTCAGGGTGTGCTGAAAAAAGACACAGAGCTGCTCAAACTATAAAATTAAAAGCTGAAATTCAGCTTTACATGCCAGAATGCAAACTCGGATTCAAAGCAGTCAGAGCCTGGAGCACAAACCAGCACGGTTATTTTGGTGGGTGCATTCCCAAACACACTGAACTCTCTAAATCAATTATTTTCTCCAGAAGACAGCCTGCACACATTCTCTCCTCTATATGCAATCAACCCTAGTGAAAATCATCCAAAGTAGGTTGTAAATAGATCCCCTGATTTTGCAGGCTTCACCAAATTATACAACTAAAATGTGAAAGGAGAACAGTAGGTCTGGGTAGCAGACGAGGCGCTGCTGTTAATGAAGAAAAGGCAAGTATTTAAATTGAGAAGGCATCTTGATGCCTTCTATGCAAGCTGAATAGCAGAACATAATAGGAAAATAAACCAGCTATCAGCGAAGATAAATAGGAATCCATCAACAGGGACTGTACGGAATTAGAACGGCGCAGCAAGAGAAGCAAAGACTTCAGAAGAATATACTAAAATTTTTACTTTGCATTATAATGACATCTTAGAAGCAGATGGCAAAATGCCACCAGAACAGGAAGATGTCAAGAAATAATAGTGTCAGCAGCTATATAAAGAGCTAAAAGATGCTCCAGACTACCTTCGGTTCCTAAGGCTGTGCTCTACAAAGGCTTAAAATAATTTCATCTATGCCAGCAAAACCAGCAAGACACTGCAAACTCTTGCCTGGCCCACCAGCCACTTTTAAAAACAGTCTGAGTTCAGGATCAACCCACATTCAGGAAACAAGGAGAAGATATTTTAACATATTATAAAGAAATATTATTGTCTTAATTCATTATTAACTATACACGGCTCAACACCTGCTTAGGGTTGCTTATTAAATTTGTCATGACTAATTAGGAATTGTTCAGAAGAGTTCAGAGAGAGTGATTTGGGGAAACATGCTTTAAATGTGAAGGCCGGCATCAGTGCTATCAATAAACCCTTTGTGATCTCTAATGGATTGAAAACAAACTAAAATATGGGTCTGGGAGCACACCAGGATTCAGAATAATTCATGAAAGACAATTTGTGGAGCACCATAGGTGTCCCAAAATTCCTTACGCTCCCAGGTAAGCCCTGGATGTTTGATTTGCAAGGAACAGCTCTCAGTGCCACACTCAGCAGAATTCACATCCAGTGGGAGAAGGAAGGGACAGGAGGTGACAAACCAGGAAGGGAAAATGCAGCATTCACAGCAATATCTGCTCAGGGAGTTTTGGATATTTAGCCCCAGCTGGTGGGAGGATGGACTTTGAGGCAGGAAAGAGAGAAAAGATGGAGAAGGAATGGAGGGAGAGCCCCCAAATCTCCCTGCCCAGCCCGTCAAGGCTGTACAGCCCCGTGCCAGGGCAATATAAAGGCTGGGTCTGGAGGGCCTTGGGAACAAAGATGAGCAATTTCTCAATTCTGCAGCCAGGGTGTGACTCCAAGGAATCCTACACAGCACCAGGACTTGTCAGACAGACCCTCAGCACACACATTTTTGGCTTTCTGCTGATTCTGTGTAATTTTGTCAAATCAAGGGCTTATCCCAGACTTTCTGAGAAACACTAATGCTAGAGCTGTCTGGAACTCTGTTATATGACAAAGCTAAAAGAAACCAAACCCAACATTTTATGTTAAGTTGCACACACAACAGCACCTCAGTTCTCAAGTTTTTATTGTTTTATAGAAATTGGAGCATGTCTTTGACTGACAGAGCACCAAAAATCAGCATGATGGGCTTGGTGCAGTCTGGAGACATAGAGCAAAGAGCAACCCAGCTCCCCCAAACCTCCCTGCAGGAAAACAAACCAGCTGCAGCACAAAAATAACCCCAAAAAACATCAATCCAAAAATACAGCATTCATTGTAGCTATTAATATCTTACATTTGGGTTTTTTCATGCACCTATTTGTGCATTTGTATTTAAAGCAGCTAGGAACAAGTCCTTAACTCCCAGTTTTGAGGAGGCTGGATGTCTCAAACTTCAGGGGATTCTGCCAAAACAAAGGTAGAAGTATTTTGCTGACTTCAGCACACAGAGTTGAACTCTCTAATTTAACAATTTTCCATTTATAACATGGGGGTGGTTAGATCATTCGGGTAATAAAACACAGATTGTTGACTGGATCAGTTATTTCAGGGACAGAGCACACGGAGAACATCTATTTCAATTTATTCCCCCAAAGGCTGTAAAAGCAGCCATAAAGCAATCAGAAAGCAGGTAAAGAATGACTTTTATGGCAGGCTAAATGAATGATAATTAGGCAACAAAACAGGAGGCATAAGTAGATGGAAGTCTTTGTTTCCTCGTTCCATCGAGCCTTCAGGCCTGAAAATCCTGCTGACAACCCTGCAGAGTCTGGGTAAGTAACGATTAGCAGGGACACATTGCCAAGGCCACTGCGCTGGATTTTGGCAATTTGAACCAATCATTACATCCAGGAGTGACTCATCAGGGCAATAAATCCAAGGGAAGGGGGTCGGGCAGGGAAGTTCCATCTCCCAGCACAATTCCCACATCTGAAAGGAAAATTCGCGTTGGGTTGAAATACACAAAAAAGATGAAGGCACAAAGGTATAGAAACCCTTGAGTAGAAACACAGCCCTTTCTCCCTGTGACTCTCACATTTGTATCTTGCAAAAACAAATACAGATTTTTAACCCCTTTCAAGCCAGGTTTCCACAGCAGGTAGAAAATAAGAACACGTGACATTTCTATATATTATTACATTTCCCATGTTACTTTCTTTTCCTCAAGATTTGTGCTAAACTTCTGCAAAGTCAGACTGGTGGGTTTGGGTCACAGGTTTGAATTCGATGCTACACAAAAGTGTTCTGGTTATGTTCTCCTACACTCAACTCGAGAGCTGCAAACTTCTGCCTCAGCTCTTTTGGAAGGATTCTTCCACTCAGCAGATAATGCCAGTTCTAGAGTTTCACTGCTACCTTCCATGATTCTACCACAACTAACAGCCTTGGAGCCTAAAGTTATTTTTATTTTTAAAATAAAAATAAATGCATTGCAGCATCCTTCCTTATTAACTCTTTTTTCAGAAAGAGAAGTAAAAAAAAAAAAAAAAAAAGGGTGTTTTTAAGAGTCAAGGCCACAAAAGTGAAAGACACAGAGAGCTTTTCTCTTGAAATTCAGCCAAAATGTGGTGCAATATATATATATAAGATGTTGTGTCTGGACATTGAAGGCATTCAAGGGAACAATAGCTTTTGAAAAAGTAATTTGCACCGTATTTCACAATTTAATGAAGACATTTATTTGTGTTGATGTTTTCAACACCACAGAACAGGCCTTGCACATAATTGCATCCAACTCCTCCTCACCTCTTTTGTAATGATGGGCAATAACTTCCCCTGTACTGTTTGTACGGGTTTGTTCCACCCCTGAAATCTGTGAATCTGCATCAAACAAACCAAATTAGAAACCCTTGTGTGGGTACCATCAAGGCACTGGGTAAACCAACTTTAAATGATGTTTTACTCCAGGTTGGATTGGCCTCTTCCCACTCTGCCACGCTTCAGACACTGAAGTGAGTGCAGCTGAGGGACTGAGAATGGGGGGTTTATTTACAAGAAATAAAAGAACTTCCTGCCATGGATGCATGACAGGGGCTGGCTCACTGTCCAACATCAACCACCAGGTCACAAATTTGGAGGAGAGGAGAAATTTGGCAAAGCACGTCTGTGAGATGGTTTGATATTGACCTCTCTGGTGGGTTGCAAGATGAGTGTTCTACAACTCCTTGCATGGCCTCCACGTCCCAGGTGGAAAAACAAAAACAAAACAAAATTTCCCCTGTGTCCTGTCACAGGAAACTCATGTTAGCATGTTTCATTCTCCTGCTAAGGTTTTTATAATGCCACACAATTATCCCAGCTGAATTATCCGAGTTCCTCTCAAAGCTCTGCCCAGACATCCTTTAAAAAAAAGGGGTCCCATAAAAGTTCCTCCACCTTCCAACCTGGAGAGGTTGCTCTGTACAGACCCCACTGATTTTTCTCAAGTGTTCACAAAAGAGGGGTAAGAGTTTCTCTAACTGTGCCCCTGATTATGTGCAATCCCCTCATTTCTGAGAATTGCCACAGAAAAAAAGTGTGAAAAGCAAATGAATGACCTTTTATTTTGTTAGAGGCAAATTGTTTTCAACAGCTGGTGGCACAAGGACTGGAACCCAAGCAGAGGAAACAAGTCTGCAATTGTAGTTAATGACAAAGCTTTAAACAGAGTTTTTAATCCAGGAAAGTGTTGGATAAGTCAACAGAGGTTTGTAGAGCAAGGGACAGCCAAAAAAAACACTTGGTCTTGCTAAATCCATTTGACACCAAGGATGGGAATTCTGAATTACACAGAGGTTCTGAGTAAATAATGATCAGAGGAGCAACACTTGAAATAAGGAAGGCAAAACAAAGGAGATCCTGTCACATTAATATCCAGTTATTAACCTACATGCAACAGAGTGAGATGAAGGAATCTGGGAGAAAAGTCCTAACCAGATGAGTGGCACTGAGAAGGAATGAAAGCAGGACCTGTGTGAGGAAGTCAGAGAGGAAGGACACAATAAACTGGTACAAGAGCACAGAGTCACAGCTTGAGAGAGGTGATGATTTAAATAGAGCGATCCTTAGCAGGAAGAGGAGTGGAAAGTGCAGGCTGGAACAGGGGCATCATTATCAACTCTCTTCCAGCATCAACATGACAATTCCAGCTCAGCTTCCCTTGCCTTTTTTTTTCTCTTAAGGAACTTCTTTTTCATTAAAAGATGAAAACATAAGAGGGAGGTGTGGGAAGGCTGTGCCTGGCACCTGGTATTTAATCATCCTATCTTCTGACACTGCAAACTTCATTATGCCCGCCCATAATCTTGTCTGGTGTCATTGTGCATTACAGCTTCTGTTCTCGATGAAAGGATTGTTTGAGCTAATGCTGCGTGGATGATCTCCATGGGTTCATGCTGACTAGCCCAAAATTAGCTACAGGTGCCCCTTGGCTCCCTGCTAATAACCCCTGGAGCTGCATTAACACATCTCCAGCCTGCTGATGCTTCCACTGTTGCCTAGGAGCGCACAGACACCCCAGGGCTCTCTCTTCACACTTTAAGAGGTCTAATTTTCTTAAAATTACAGAATTAATTCAATTCCTCAAACTTTACTAATTGAATAGGTTCTATCCCTTCTGTGCAATTTGCCCAGGAAGGTGGGGAGCTCACAGGAGACTTCACGTGGGAATCTGCTCATGGAAAGACTCTGCTTCGTGGATAACCTTTGTCACAGAGTATTGGCCAGGTGCCACAGTCACCACACTCAGGTGGTGCAGTCCCCGTCCCTGGAGGTGTCCCAGGAAGGGCTGGAGGTGGCACCCAGAGCTCTGGGCTGGGGACAAGGAGGGCATTGGGCACAGCTTGGACTCGATGGTCTCTGAGGGCTTTTCCCACCTCAGTGATCCTGGGATTCAGAGGGACCTTGGCACTGGGGGACCTCTGCAGAAGAGAATTTCCCACCCAGCCTCCAAATAAGACAGCACACATTAGAAACAACCAACAAAGAATTTTGTGATCAGAACTGCTGATCCACTGATTTCCTCCCTTAAACGATCAAGTTCTCTCGTCTGTGCCCAAGCTGTTTCGCACACACATCCACACCCATGACACCTATTTCATTAAAAACTCAGATTTACTTGGTCTCCTCTAGACAAAATCCTGACCAGCTCTGAGGCCCAGCCGTGTTCCAATCAGCAGGGTGGCCTGAGGCTTCCCGAAGCACCCTGCAGTGACAATTATTCTGATGTACTAACAAAATAAATAGAATTCACTGTTCCCACTCCTACCAACAAAACACTGATGATGTATGTTAATATTACCTTATAATGCCAGTGTTTAAAAGGCCTCAGGGCCTATTCAAACACAGCTGAATACTGAAAATTGAACAACAAAGTCAATCAATCTATCTTCATCATTATAACTCTGGGAAAGGGCCTTATAAGTGTTCTCAATTGCAGCACGAAGTTATTTACCAAGTTGGGGTTTTTTAGTTTTGGTTTGGGTTTTTTTTTTTGGAGGGGGGTGGGGTGTTGGTTTTTTGTGGGCTTTTGGAGGTGGCTTTTTTTGTTTGTTTGGTTGTTGTTTTGGGTTTTGGGTGGGTTTTTGTTTGGGTTTTTTTTGTTTGTTTGGTTTTGGTGGGTTTTTTATGTTTTGGGTTTTTTTTTGTTTTGAATTTTCTGGGTTTTTGCGGGTGTTTTTGGGGTTCTTTTGTTTGTTTGTTTGTTTGTTTTGGGAGGGTTTGTTTTGGTTTTTTGTGGGTTTTTTTTGTTGTTTGGTTTGGTTTTTTTGTGATTTTTTGTGGGGTTTTTTGCTGGCTTTAGCTGGGTTTTTGGGGGTTTTTTTGGTTTTTTGTTTGTTTAATTTTTTTACTTCGCCTATACTCTACCTGATGCTAAAGAAACAGGAGAGGGGAAACCCTGGGTGAGTTTAATTGACACCGAGTATTTTTCTGGAATGCTGCTGGATGAATTTAGCACTGAAGCTGAGCAGGAGAGCCCGTGCACTCGAGCAGTGAGGCACAGGCAATCACCTCTGCCCCGCTCCCTGCCCAGCCCTTTATAAATCACAGCTGGTAAGAAGGGGTGCAGCATATCTAGAAACACACAGGTTATGGTATTGATCCTCCCCTCGCATTGGATCGTGGACATCTCTCTCTTCTGCCTGATAATGTTTCAGTTTAAAATGTGCTTAAATCCACTTTTATGTGTTCCTTTGGTGGCTTTGCTGAGAGGCCAGAAAGAGGAAAAAAGCCCTGTTATTTCAATAATACTCAGTAATGATTTTTTCTCCCAAACTTTTGCTTTGAATGTGACTCCTTTAAGCAAAAAAAAAAAAAAAATCAGTGAACACCAAGCCAGATAAATATAACTGCAATCCCACTGCTGTGCACCTCTAAAATGATCAATTGTCAATTCTGTCAGTTCTTCCCAACTTTTTTTTCCAGAGTTCTTCCCATTTCAAGCAAACCTGTCTGCATATTGTGGCTGGAAAGGAAGACACCTCTATTGCTCTGACAAAGGACTAATAAATATAATTAATTAATTAATTAATATGTGTGTATATATATATGCGCACATATATGTTAGGATAACAGGAAGTACATTGCAACTGAAATTAGGCCAGATGAGCAAAAAAATATTTTGAGGAAACATTAATTAAGAAACATACTATTAATTTAGTGTTATAATAAAATAATAATAATTCGAGTCTAGCTAGTGTTTACCTATGAATTCTAATACAGGAGAGTGGAAGTACTGGCTAAAATAGGAAATTTATTGTTGAAGTTATCAATGATATTAAAAAAGGTGTCACCTAAACTTAAAGACCCCCAAGAAGCAAAGGCCAGTGAAAATTCTTCTTTTACAGACCGTATAAAATCTGTAAAGATTAAGAAAATAAACAACCGAGATTAATTAAAAACTCAACAATATCACTACTTCCAATATACTGTAATTCTGTATTATCTAAAATTCTAAAAACCCCCTTCAATTGCTTTGTTAATTATGTTAGGTAAACACCAGCAATATATTAGACTACAAACAAAATGAGACTACAAAATGTAGACTACAAACAAAATGAATTTCATACAAGAGAGATATACTGAAAACATTGCTTAGTAAAGGGAAAAAGGGAAGATACCAATGAGATATGAAATAACCTGCACGAGGATATTTGCAGTTCAACATAATCATAAGTGATCAGGAAATGTGTATAAAATAATATGAGTGAAAACATATTAAATGTATATTAAATTAAATTATTCAAATGTTTGTGCATTAATTTTTTAAAAAAAATTATAACTATCACATCACGGAAGAGCTACAAGAAGAAATATGAAATTACAGTACCACGGCAGGTGAAAATTAAATAAACTCAGTCTGGTAGCCTAGTGAACAAGTCCTTTTTTTCGCATTAAAAGCACAGACCTTTTTCACATTTTGGCAAAGAGAATCAACACCCCATCCTTCTGGCTGTCAGTATATCCCTATTTTATTAGGAATTCAGGAAAGACAGAGGGGGTGGAACACAAAGCATCCTCAGGCCTGCAACCATTGTGTGCCCACGTCTCAAACACCTCACACCCATCAGCTCTTACAGGTTGCTGTGACCCGGGGAGCAGCTCGGGGCATGCAGAACAAAGGGTGTGATCAGAGCAATGGGGTGGATTTCACACAAAGCCAACTCCATGCAGTAATTTTCGAAAATAAGTGGCTGAGGAGAAATATGATCGAGGTCTATAAAACGAGGAGCAGCACAGAGATAGTGAATAGGCAATGATTTTTCATTATTTGCCATTATTCAAGACATGAGTGGAATAAAATGAAATTATGAACAAGCAGCTCAAAACAACTGAGAAGAAGGACTTTTCCTTCGCAACTCATAATTAAATCATACAGCTCATTACCCCAGCATGGTGCTTCTGCTAAGAGTATAAATTTTTTCAAAAGGGATTAGATAAATTCCTGGAGGGAATGTCCACCCTCAAAGCACTGGAAGCAGTGCTCCATGTATCAGTGGAGCAGGGAGAATATCACGGAACAGGTACCCCCAGAGAGGTGTCACATCCTGTCACCCCCCTGGGGACGGGACCCTGGTGAGCACAAGGATGCAGAGCTCGTGTTCTCCTCATCCCATCACCACACGGCAGAGCCTCGAGCCCCTCAGCCTGCAAAAGGTAGGATAGGGCACTAAATGAGGCTTATAATGTCATGATTAAAGTCTCAGACTCTCAGATTGTTCTACACACAGAGAAAATATGATTTTGGCTCACTTACACCACTTTTCTATAAAACACAGGGCCACCAACTAGCTGGGATGTAGAAATTTCTTCGGCAGATTTAAGATGACTTTAATGTCACAAACAGTTTGAGCTGCAATCTAAAATATTTCTAACATTTAAATTAAATATCTTTGCGTTAAACACCTTAATAATGATGGGATGTTTGTGGCCATCTGAAGGTAACACTTGGTGAAAAACTAAAATGGGATTGCAAAGGTCTGAAAAATCCCTTTGTTCCCATTTCATATCCCTGGACACAAAAGCTTAAATTGCCACTGATTTTTCATTTTGTCTGGCAAACCTGAAAAAGCCTCTCATTGGTAGAAATTCTCTGATCCTTGAGCAATAAATACTCAAACACTCTGACTGTTGAGATTGCTGTGACTCCATCTCCCACCAAGGCACAACACAGTTCAGCGACAAATCCGTTACCACCTTAACGAAGAGAGAACTCTCCCCCAAAAATTCTTTCATTTGAAGGAGAACTGTTCCTGTTCTGCTCAACAGTACAGAGATGGACCATTCCTGCACTAATCCCCACTAAGAGTGCAAGACCCTAAAATAACCTGCAATATTTCCAGCCTGGGCGCCTGCACTGCAGAGAGATCAGTCTCAGGAGAAACCAGCGCAGGCTGGAATTGGGGGATCTATAACCAGTAATATTTCACTCAATTTTAGCCCCTGCTGCCCTCCTGCACTGATAATCCCCTCCCAAAGCTCAGCTGCAGGAATGTTGTGCATCTCCTGCTGCCCTGTTGAATCCCAAACGTACAAACACAAGGAAAGGCTGGCTGGGCTCTTCACCTCCAGCCACTCGAGTGAACAAAAAAGAAAAAAGAAACATGGTAGAAAAATAAAAAGTGTTTGCTTCAATGAGGTCTCTGTAGCCCTCTTCTTTAGGGGCTTTTATTCTGATGACCCATTTATTGATAGCAAATCTTGAGAGCTCAGGAAATGTAGATTAACTCTGGGAATTGTCTGCCTCAGATTTCTTGTTCTATTTTCTCTTCCTTTCCCCCACATTTCCAGTCAACTACTTTGGTGTTTCTGTCAATGACATAAAGATTAAAGTCAACTTGAGTGCCTATTTTCCAAATTTACTTTGATTTGAGAGGAAAGTACTCCCAGAAAGAGAAATCTACCAGATTAATTAATTAATGTTCTTATTCATTAACTGATTGTTGAAAAAAAATAAAATAAAATTAAACTATAATAATGTGCTAATATCCCCTGCAGTTAGCCTGCTGTCGAGAAAATGCTTCAAGATTAAGAAAATAAGCATTAAATATAGTTAACATCCACCCAGAATAAGACTGAGATTAATTAAAAACCCAACAATATCACTATTTCCAATATACTCTAATTCTGTATTATCTAAAATTCTAAAAACCCCCTTCAATTGCTTTGTTAATTATGTTAGGTAAACACCAGCAATATATTAAATTCACACGTGGTAACTTCAACATGGGGTGTTAAGGAAAGTGCATAGAAAGTCTAATTAGGCATTTAAAAAGTTTTAGATGCGCTTTCATGATCAAACAATGCAGTATAAAACAAATATTTAACACTTAAAACACAGCTACTCTGATAAGCATAATTTGGAAACCTTTAATGAATTCACCTCAATTAGCCTTTCATTAAATAGCTCATTAAAAACTGACTTGAATGTTGCTCCAGCAGAAATCCTGGTTCAGCTGTTGTGATGGGATAGGGCGTCAGTGGAGGTGAGGTTAAACTCGCGCCTTGGAACTGGCTGAAAGTCAGATTTGTTCCAGGGAAAAAGCCCTCAACCTCCTATGACACCAATATCAGACAAACTGAGCACGTGGCACAAACCCTGGAAAATGTAGGCATTGGATTTTCCTGGTTTAATTCTGTTCTGAAGGAAGTCAGACCAAGGAATGAACTAAACCCTCCTGAATATAAGCCAGGCTCTTATCACCAACTCCACTCTCATCTGTACTTTCAGAAAAACAATAATTTTGTTGTTTGTTTGTTTGGTTGTTTTTTTAAGTCTAATTTTAACTTGTCTTTTCAGTGGAAATGTCACCTTAGAAACACATGGACAACAAATCCAGAGGAAGGGAGACATTTAAAAGAGCAAAAACATTCAAGGGTTCTTGAAAAATACTGCCCAACCCTGAATGTATTTATTTACAGAAGCAGTGTTGAGCAGCCATTGTGGCTTAGGGACATGGAAAGGAGAATTTATTGCACAGGTATACATTGTTTTTATTAAACTAATTGATCAGCTGAGTGGAAAAATTCCCCTCATTGCCTCCATGCTACTTCAGTTGATCTAACAAAAGATTTTATTCCTCCGTGACCTTCACTTCAAACACAACTCAAGGCTTTACGCTGTTTCAGGTCAAGTTAACTTGGAAACTTTGGAGAGCTTTAAGTGGAATAAAATCGAGACCCAGAGAGAGGAACACAAAAGAGTAGGGCCAGGCTGGAGGCAGGAAAGAGACAAAGTCAAAACATACCTCTGAATGCGACTTTAATAAGTGCACAGCATGGAAGCACTTCTCTTTCTTTTCTTTTCCCTTTTGCTCCACTGAGAAGGAAACTCATTCAGGGACAAGACCGTGTCGCGTCGGCTCGGCCTTGTGTGCAGAGGGATGCTTTGTTGCATTACCTGGAAGAGGTCACTGAACAGGTGGACTTGAAATTGTCTAAATCCAAGCCGTATTCTGTCATTCACGGATGTTGCAAAGTGTGCAGAGCCCGCAGAATGCTTCTCCCTCCCTGGGAAAAGAGCTCGGGAGCAGCTTGTGCCCGTGGGCTCCTGCCCGGTGGCTTTGGGCAGGGTCTGTGCCTCCCCCTGCCCTGAGGAAAGGTCAGGGGCACAGCAGCCTGAAACAAGGGCTGACAGCAGCCCCAGCCCCTCGTGGGCACCAGGCAGCAGCGTTATTAGCATAGAAATCCAATCCAAGGCAGAATAAACACCAATAATAACGTTGCAGCCATTAATAATTTAAATCCAATAAAACAAGCACCTCGCGTTATTTATGAACGCCTCCAACCCAGCTCAGCCTGGAAAGGCGTTTCTGGATCATTTTGCTTTGTTCCATCAGTGATTAATACATGTGGATGGACACTTAACAAGGCACTCACGTGGAAATCAGTGCTGATATTCCAGGCCCGGGGAGCGATCGATAACTCTTAACAATATGTGCATTTTCCTCTCGTGTCTCTGAGCACACCAGGGCTCCCAGAGGAACCCGGAGAGAACTGGAACAAATGCATTGGAGGAACCATCAGAGGCTGCTGAGCACCAACACGTCATCTCAGGAAATCCAGGGATCCTGGCAGGCTCGTGGGAAGAGCTGGGGAGGTGCTGATGCTTTGCTCTTACAGGGTTCCCTACAGCCCTCCCCAGCCCTGCAGACCCTGCTCTGATCCATGCCCGTGCTCTCACAAGTGGCAAGCACTATATTTGAGCAGATAAATACAGATGATCCCTCAGGAACAAGCTTTATTTCAGGAAGGTCAGTGCTGCCTGGCAGACTGACCCGTCCCTCTGCACAGTTCCTGCATCCCCAGGGAACATTCCCGAACTCCAGCTCAGTGTGGTGATGCCTCAGGATTTTAGCTTTTATAATTTTCATATGTTTGTAATCCTGCAGTTCTTTAGTGTTTCACTCTAAACTCCACACACAGTGTCAGCTGCTGCTTTCCCATTTTGGGCAGACACAACAATTCCTCTCCAGGCTGGGAATCAAGGACACCTCACTGCCTCAGGCCTGGGAAATGGAAACAAAAGTGAGTTGGGGGGAGCAAACTGGGGGTAAATGACTTCATTACCTGAAGCTGTAACTGGAAGATTAACCCCCAATATGCAAATGGACCAAACTTATAAAAGTGTGAAACCCGTGACCCGTGGTGCATTTTGGGTGTGGTCCCTGGGGGGCTTTGTCTGCCCTAAATGTACCTGAAGGCCCTTCAATAAACAGAACTGCTTTTTATTCCCTTAATTTTGCCTGGCCTCTGTGTTTAGGTAGTCCCAAAAAGGCATCAGTGGGGGCAGGATGCCTTGGCTGGGGGCTCTTCCCATCACAGGCTCCTGCGGTTTCATTCCGTAAAGACTGAGGGGGAAAATCCCCAAGGAAGCACCTTCCTTCTCTCCCTGTCAAGGCCGAGACTGGCACAAACGTATCCCACTGCTCCCAAAATCCCCCCTCCTGCCCTTTCCTCCTCCCTGCCCGCTGCTCCCAGGGAGCACCCAAGGGCAAACCCCAGGGCTTGCAGGGGGTGCACATCACAGCAGCTGAGCCCAGAGATTCCCCTGGGGGGCTCACTGCTTGAAAATGCTCCCCATGGATTCGAGGTTTTTCTCTTCTAAAAGAAGACCTTCAGGTAGATGTGTCAATAAGTTCCACTGGAAATAGGAAAGAAAGTGCACTGTCGATATTAGAGAGTTACCTGGCCAGGCTTGACAGAAGAGGATGTAAACTTCAGGAGAGAATTCACAGCCCTTGCTCACGTGATGGAGCTCACCCATTCAGACAGAGCCACCATTTCTTTATTGAAAATAAATCTTCTGATTTATTTAAACCTTCTGGTCACTTCACAAACCACTATAATTTCATCAACAATGAAACCCCTCATGAAAAGTAAGGCAAAGCCCAGGGCAGCCCAGCTGATTGCAATGACTGCTGCTTTTCCCAGGAATAAAAACATCAGACTTGCCCTTCTCTGAGTGCACTTCAGGTGGAGGAGAGGGTTCCACGACTGGAGAACATCACCACTGGCTGTAAGCGCCTTCAAAACTGTTTATGTGCTTAATTACTCATTTTAATTCATATTTCATCCTCCTGGCACCTCTGAAGAGCTGCGGTCAGCTGGGCTGATCACAAGCTCATGCTGAGTGGCTTCTGAACACCCAGGCATAAATCCCACTCCTCAAACCCCCACTCACAACAATTAAAGGCTAAAGGGAGTGGGGGGGAATAAAATAGAGATCAAAGCATAGAAATTACTTAGAGACAAAAATGCAGAAGCAAAAGGATATTTATTTTTGACTCTTCTCTGCAATGGAACAATACACAGAAATCTTATTTTGCAACCTTAACAGTGGATGAGCAAGATGACAATCAAAATATCTTATAAAGCAGAGAGAAACAGAGATCAATAACCAGACACTACAAGAGAATCCATATTAACCTTAGGAACCGAGACAAAGCCTCAATCTACAGCTCTTCAAACATGAATCTTCAGGGAAAACCAGGCAGAAAACACAGCAAGTTTCAATACCCTAAAATCTACCATAGCATTCCTTTTTGTAACTCTGGACAACAATTACTGTTTTAAAACATTGCACATTTTAAATCTGTAAATTAATTTTCTTTTCTCACATCCTCCAATACAGTGGACATTCTGTGCTCTGTTTACACGGAGTGACCATCTAATTCTACACCTTCCCTCCCAAATATCTTTTTCTATCAGATTTTATCTAGTTTGGGTGCCGTAGGTTTGCATTCAGGTGTTTTAAATACTGAAACAGTAGCTTTTGCGAGGGGAAATTGTTTGATGGCTGCGTTCCACTTCAATCTGTTCTGTGGATGAGCCCATGCCCAGAACAGAGGCTGGTGTGGGATGGGTGGTGCTTTGGGATCTGAGGATTCCTGGAAGTGTTCAGGGACAGGCTGGATGGGGCTCTGAGGAGCCTGGTCTCGTGGAAGGTGTCCCTGCCCATGGCAGGGGTTAGAACGACCTTTCAGATCCTTTCCAGCCCAAACCATTCTGTGGTTCTGTGATCGCAGCTGTAGGGTTGGAAAAAGCAGGCAGAAATATGAAGGGAAATGGATTTCGGAGCAGGGTGGAATTCAGGGGTTGCCACAACCCACTGCAGGGGCACAAACTGCTGCTCCTACTGCACCTCCCCTCTGCTCCCTCATCCTGGGGCCTGACATGCAGCAAAAATCCCCCACTGCACCCACTTCCTTCATGGTTGTGCTTCTGGATTGACAAAGAGCTTTTATGCCTCCAAAGGTGCAAACCCAGGCAGGGCTGGGCCGTCCCCATCCTCGCAAAGCTCCTGGGAGCAGCTGGCGAGGAGCAGCAGGCGCCCGAGCAGGAGCTGTGCCCATCACCCAGGAGGGATTGTTCCAGAGGAGACGCAGAGCTGGGCTGGGAGCTCGCTGAAGGGGATGAGTTCCGCTGCTCTTGCCCCAAAAATACCGCAGGAACAGCTCCAGGGGCGACCCGGGTGACACAAAATAATCTGGTGGAGGGAGAGGAGCACGGCACACGTGTGCTCCGTGGGCGTGGGTCTCCCACCGCGGGAGGAATCACGCATAACCTGCCCGTTATCCCCACTTTGCTCTGGGAGAAGGGAAGCTGCCTCCCCTTTCTGTCTGCTCAGGGCAGCAGCGAAGGCCAGGCTTCATTATTGCAACGCTGTTTTAAAGATGCCTTGAGAAATTTGCTGTGTGCTGCTAGGAGAGGGGAGTTCCTCTCCAAAAAGGCAGATGAACGTGAGCTGAGCTGCTCTGAGCAGCTGTGAGGGATCAATACCCCGCTGCTGCACCTTCTGCAGCCCGTTCGGAGCTCGGTCCAGACTGTGCCTGCACCAGCTCTGAGCTGATGCTGGAGGAGTGATTCACTTTCCCATTGCCCTCTCATCTTTCGTGTTACCACATGTGCACACGCTGAAAATGCACAGCACTTCGTACCCACATAACACTGGAAAGAAAGAGAATTCATCAAGCATTTCTTCCATCTGTTAGTGGAAATGCTGAAGTCTCCTGCTAACATCTTCTTTTTCAAAGATTTTTCACAGGATTTTTTTTGCTTTTTGCTTTTAATCTTCAAGTAATTCAGAACAAAGATGAAGAAGTATCCAGTGATTATGATTCCTGGTGGAAATCCAAACTAAAGGGGACCCACACAACCTGAAGCACAAAGTCGTCTCCTGGTGTGTGAAATTTCAGTTGCTTGAGTGCAGGTTTGTTACTTATATTTGAGCTCAGAATTTGGTCACATATTTTTTTCAAAGCAGTGCAACTAAGCCTGTTTTTATGAAGCTTCTATACATGAGACAGTTGCCATTTTTTGAGGCGAAGAAAAAATCAATACAGCATGGAACAAACGAAGACTTTCACTTTCTCTTGTTATCGAGGTTTTATACCTCTCCTCTTTTCTACTTCTTTTGAAATTGCTCCCACTTGCATCATAATATTCTTCGTGACACAAAAAAATTATATTCTCTTTTTCCCCAAAGTTCTGTTTAGTAGTAAACACCTCCAAGAGTTCTTCAGTTTGAAGAAAACAGTGTCTAACTGACACGTCTTGGTTGAAATACGTCATGATCAAAGATTAAGTCCTCACCATGAAAAAAGCAGTTCTTTGTAAGATGCTTAGGAGGATAAAACTTTTTGTGCGACAGATGTCACAATAAAACAAAGTAAAACTGTGAGATCCAGAAACATATAAGAGTATTTTATTCTTCTAGTCACTGATGATAAACGGGGGAGGAAAGGGAAATAACTTACACACGTTTATCTTGACACATCAGCTTTGGTGCATACAACGCTTTAAGCACTCAAAATTTAAAAAAACTCAATCCTATCAGGCCTGTATCAAATGGATTTGTCAATGCTTAGTTGAGTTATATTACAAATTACTGGCTCAGATTAACATGTCTCTCGAGATTTACTTGTGTACCTGCAAGCCTCAAGGAGGGAAATCTTTCACTCCCCCATCATTCAGCTGTGGCACAACAGTGCTAATTCTGCCTCTCTTCACTGACCCCGAGCTCTGCTGCCTGACACCTCCCTGGCAGCCTTTTTCAGAGCTGCACCGAGGTGGGATTGTGGCCAGCAGCCCCTGAACACGCCCTGAAAGATTCTGTGATCCTCGCCCCTTCCCACCACCCCAATTCCCATTTCCTACTCTCCCCTTCTGCCTCCAGCAGGGCTGGATGTGCAGAGATGCAATCCTTGAGCCAGACACCTTCTGCGTTTTCCAAAGCTGCCTTAGGGATGTTGAACTGGGTAAATTTAAAGGGGGAAAGCCCAGGTGTGTTCAGCAGGAGGCCAGGGTGGCATGGAAGGGCCAGCAGGCAAACCCTGACAGCCCCAGGTGTTCAGCTCTGCTGGCTGGACACGTGTGTGACAGCCTTGCACAAAATTCAGCCACACAAATATCAGCCAGGTCCATACAGCTTGTAATACTTGTGTGCCAGCAAGGAAAAGATGCAATCATAATTTCCTAAATTATGTATTTCAAACCTTCCTTTATATATCTCTTTAGATTAGGGGGGAAGAAAATCAAATAATAGCAGCAAAAGCATAGAATTCCAGTGCAATACAGTGCCAACACTTGTGCCTTCCTTTTTAAAGGCTAACTTTGCATTTGCAGCTTTGCAGAATAAATTGTTATAGTATCCTTATATTCTAATATTCTTAAATTATTATAGTGTTCCTACCTCCTAGCTGCTATAACAGAGCCATTGGCCTTTCCCCTGTTTTGCAGAGAGATGCAAGACGCTCTTTCATCAGACCAGACACATCCTGAGCTTTCTCCTGCAATGAAAGTGGCCCGCACCAAGAATATTCAATGGCTTTCCCACCACATAACCCCTGACAACAAAGAGTTCTTACTCTGAATACCAAAGAAACCACATTAAAATATTAAGGGGTTTTTGCCTTTATAGCAACAGTCCACGCAGAAATGCCAAAGGGAGAAGAAATACATTATTTTGTTTACACACACACAGCTCCATGATGGAAGGAATAAAACCCTCCCAGGCAGCCCTGCCATCTCTCACCCCAGCCCTAACCCCCGCCCCGGGCACTCCTGGAGCTAACTCCTGCACGGAGGCTTTTTGCAGGCAGCCACAGCCTCTTTAATGTTTGCCTTGTTGGAACAAGAACAGCCTGGCGCAGGTCTGCAACGCCGCCGTGTTCAGCTCCCAGCAAACCAGACAGGTGCAAAGAAAACCTGGGAAAACCCGAGCAAAAGCTGCTCATTCACAAAGAGCCACTGCGCTTTTTTGCCCTCTACCTGTGGCACGTGCAGAAACTGCATAACTAAATAACTCTCAACCTCAGGAGTTTGCCCTCTGGAGTCAGAAGAAACACTTAAAGCAATTTATTGCACGAAGGCACCCAGGACCACAGCAAGGGACAGCCTGACCCTAACCCTCGAAGCCTAACCCAAGATCTTGTGGTTTATCACATTTTCACCACGGAATTAGAGAAATTCCCAGGCATGGCATGTGTGTCGTTTTATTTGCACTTTTGCATTTCATGTTCTAAACAGAAGATGACTTTTCCACCTGCTGCACTCTCTTCCCCCTGCTCAGCGTGTGGGCAGGACTGCAGGAGGATTTCCTGGAGAAGCAGGACAAGCCGGGGTGTTTGTGGTCAGAGGAGCTTGCCCCAGCAGGAATCCCACGACAGGGATTTCAGGCTGCCCCGCTGGAGTTTAGCAGTGTCCAAAGGGTCTGACACAACCCACAGCACCACAAGCAGCTGAAGGCAGCAGGAGACCCTCACTGATTAATGCACTAATTACTCAGCAATCTCATGGAGGACAATACTCAGACTCCACCCAATTTGCACTTTCTGCAACCATAAAAAACATCCTTCTAGGAACAGCTCTACCCCAGATTCTAGCAAGCTAAAACAGGTGTCCAGCAAGTTTTGAAGTCTGGATGTGTGCTTTGAAAAAAAACCACCCCTAAAAAGCAGGAGAGAGGTGCTGCTCATTCCAATCCTGTTGAGTGCAGCCTTTTTTTCCTCTCTCCATGATAAATTGATGTGTCTGTCTCTCATTCCTAGCCCTGTTCACATGAACAGTGAACTTGTCAGGAACAGGGAATGCATCATTGAAGAGCTGTTGTTTTCCTGCGAGACACCTAAAATCCTGTCAGTCCACAGATGGGCGAACAGAGCCAAGCACTCCTCAGATCTGGGAAAAAAACCACCCTCTATGTTGAGATTCAGAGCAAATCCAGAGTAAATATTAAAAATACCTCTAAATCATACCAAAAAATCTGGTGATCTACTGAAACAGTGGAAATACAGCCAGAATTTCAGAATTCCTCTACAGTTTAGGGCAGAAGGAAAGATTTGTCTGTTTACCTGGAGGACAAATTTTTAAGAAGTCAGAATTCAACAAAAAGAATCCTTCTGGTTCTGCTAAAATTCTTGAAATCATGAATACAAGGATGCCTGCCTTTAAAAGCCCCTCAGATTAAACCCCTTTTGTCTTAGTGCAGAAGTCACTTTTGGAAGACAAAAGAAGTGTTTTCCATTTTTCAGCAGCTGAACAGATTTTTTTCCCCACCTCTCATCCAGATTTTCCTGTTCTTTGAATGCCTCGAAATGCAACTTTGGTCAACTTCTCTTTTTCAGTGATTTACACACATTTCATTTCCTGATGAGCTTTATTCCTGCTGCTCACCAGAGGGGAGGCAAGGCAGACACACAATAGCTCCTCTCTTTTCAAATATTGCTGGTGATTAACTGAAGGATTAGATTTCTGCTCCTGTTACGATTTCATTTGAAAAATCTATTTGTGTGTTCAGAGCCCAGTGCTTGGGGAATGGTTTTCCTTGCTGGGGAACAGATGTGAGGAGAGAGAGCATTGACAGCCCAATTTCTTCATTAATATTAAAAGGGCTGGGACAGCGTGGCTGCATTCCTCAGGTGCAGCTAAACTGCGTTTCTCCCTCCATTCTGGAGATCAGAAAAATTGAAAATAAACAACACTGGGGTCTTTTATCTTCAGCCAAACGGAGAGCAGCCTCAGAGCCCCCAGCCTTCACCACGCTGCTGCAAAGCAGGGGCTCAGTGCACTGTGAGTTAGTCAACTAAATTTGCCCAGGACAGTCTCAAGAATTATTCCAACCTTGGGAATATTTCAAGCAGCAAAGCAGAACCCCTCTGGGCCCAGTGCATTTGGGAGCTGTGTGGGATGGCCTTCCCCAGTGCCACCAGCACAGCAGGGACTTTGCCCAGCAGGGCCCCTCTTCAGTAAAATAATTTCAATTTAGCCAGAGGAAAACTTCTTCATGAAATTAAAGTCACGAAATGCTTACTTATCCAGTAACATGGTATCCACCTCTTACCTTTAACACCCCCAGTTTTCCAAAAGAAACAGAAGATTCCTTTCCATCCCTCAAACCCAGCTGTTCCCCCTCCTCCATGCAATGAAAAGCACACCTGGAGCTCCAAAAAATTTCACAGGAAAACACAGTTCAGAGAAATTATAGTTTCTAGCCCCTTCTGACATCCCCTGTAAGAACAGGTGAGAGATCTCCCTCAAATCTGGGACAACCCAATGTAAATCAGGATGTTTTCCTCGAAATCCTAGCTCGTTGAATTTACACTCGCAGGCAGGGCCACTGCTCTGAGCTGCAATGTAATTCCAACTTTCAAACCAGCTTCACCATTACTCTGAAAGTAGCAATTATAAGAGTAGTAGTATAAGTGGTTTATTTTAATATTATTTTCACAATGCAACACAATTAATAAGCTAATTTTGCACTCCCTTACTGAGGAGAGAGTGGTGCCCTTCTGTCAGAGATAATCCTGTTCGCTCAGCTACTGAAGTTAGGTTTAAGTAATATAGAAAAACTAATTGACAGAAAAAAAGCCACCCATAGAACACATGCAAACATTTTTTGTATAAATTTAAAAAAAATCAAAATGTAATCTCGGTGAATTATATCTTCAGAATATACTCAATGTGAAATGAAAAAGATGAATCAACATTTAATTAGCCTTGGATGCCTTTTCACAAAAACAGATGATAAACATTCTCTCCTCCTTCCCTCCCACGAAAGCCCAAAGTGATTAAAACATTTTTGGACACTTGGTGGTTTGATCAAAATCTCCCCAAAGGTTCTCCAGTGTCTCTTTTATTTCCTGTACTTTACATCCAGAGCAACAACAGAAAATAAATTATTACCAGCTGAACTAACAGAAGTTAATAGCGTTGCTGTAAATTCCGAGAAAATTTTGAGAACAATCCTTTCCTTAAGCATCTCAGTCCTCCACCATCTTTGGTTTGTCAAATTTGTCATATTTGTCAAAGTCTTTATTTTTTCTAACAATAAATAGTAGCAATTAACACAATAGTTAATGACCAAACTAAAAGTGAGGGAAGAAGAATCCAGCAGAGTTTTTATTATGTTTAAACCCTGACATATTGCCTAAAACCAGGACTAATTTGGGCCCAATCCCAAGGCTCTGGGTAAAGAAAAGCCCGGCTGGCTCCAAGCAGGGAGGTTTGATTCCAAGGAAGGGCCAGGGCTGCAGGCACGAGGGGGAGGCCCATGGAGAGCCAAAAGCTGCTTCCAAAAGGGATAAAGTTCACAGAAATTCCAATTCCCTGCCCTCCAATGCCAGAGCCCAAACATAACCCGGAACAATGACATGGCTGGTCCCCACAGCACACTAAGGTTTCTCTCACCTGCTTCTGTCCTTACATGCTGCTGAGTTTATATCCACAACTAAATATTTCTTAGATTTTATTTTTGCACTCTCGTCCATTCATTTCCATTTTCATCCATTTTCGTGACTTAACCATGAAAAACTTTCATTTACAACCATTAAATAGATTAACACTTCTTTTCTTCTCCCCCAGTCTAAAGAGTAGCCGGTTCTCTCTTTGGGACACTGACCTCTTGGATGAAGGTCAGTCCTTACGCTGTCTTACCCACAAGTTACAAAAATCAAAGAAAGCCGAATATAAGATCATTTTCCAGAAAAATATCACCGCCAAATAACCCTCAGAGACAGGAGATAATGCTCTGTCAGGTAATTTGGGATTTGAAGGGGAATGTTGACATAGTTCTTACGATAGTGTTATCTCCAGGATTTTGAAATAGAACTTGACAGATACAGCAAAACTTTGTGTTGTGGTAATGAAATAGAAAGGCACCAGATCTCATCAGCTGCTTCACAACCTCGAATTTGCTAGTTGCTGGTTCTGTTTCCATTTACCATCTCTAATTGAGAAATAACCTAGAAAAAGTCTTCAAAATACATTATCTGGCAAGAAAGAAAGAATTAACTCACCCACCCTACTGGGTGGCAAAGGCTGTGTTTCAGAAATCTATTCTGATCTCACATATTCATAAAATCAGATTTTGAACTATGAGTGGTAGGAGACCCTGCATTAGGGGAAAACACCTTCTAATTTGGAATGCACTCACTTAGCTACACTTTAAAATTTAAACCAAACTTTGCTAATGACTGAAATCCTCAAGAACCTTTTAAATATTCTGATTTAGGTGTGAGGTCACAACCTAGGAACACTCAAAAAATACATCAGATTTGAGATTTAGTCTCACTTGAAGTGAAAAATAATGCACAAACACACACCCATGGTGGGGGACAGAAGAAACCATGCATTCACGAAATCTGAGAGGCACAAAGAGTTCTTTCTACCTCTCTATAACTTTTTGCAGTTATAGAGCCTGCAAAGTTTCAAATAACTCCAGCTCTGCATTTTTGATAGAAATTATTCTGACTGAAAGCAGCACAAAAAATTGCACACAAAATAATCAGCAAACAAATGTTCAGAGAGATTAGGGCATGTAAGAGAAAATATTTGTTCGTTTTAAATTTTATTAATGAAATATATATATTTAAAAAAAGTGTATGAGTAAAGGAGGATTAAAATGAAGGAGGGCACATTGGAATTCCAGTGAAGTTGGGGATATCCCATCCCTGGCAGTGCCCAAGGCCAGGCTGGACACTGGGGCTTGGAGCAGCCTGGGGCAGTGGAAGGTGTCCCTGCCATGGTGGCACTGGAGGGACTTCAATGTCCCTGCCACCCTCCCCACTCTGGGATCCTGTGGCTGCCCCAGACCCCAGATTTTCCAGTGAGGAGGGAAGGGCTCTGGGCTGCTGGGGCTGCATCAACCCTTGAGGGAGGAGGGTGGGGGATGCAGCAGCTCTGCCACAGCAGCTCTGCCACAGCAGCTCTGCCACAGGAGCTCTGCCACAGGAGCTCTGCCACAGCAGCTCTGCCACCGCAGCTCTGCCACAGCAGCTCTGCCACAGCAGCTCTGCCACAGGAGCTGCAGGCAGGCTGGGGCACAGCTGTGGCTCAACCCCCTCGATCCTACGGCCAGGACACGGGAAAAACAACCCGAGAAAAACCAGCAGCTTCTCACACTCTGACTGCCAAAACCGTCATCGCAGGGCTCGAGGCAGACAGGTCTCCAGACGCAACCAAACGGTGCAATACCTCCTAAAAATTGCCAAGTACAGGAAAGAGTCTCTCAGACTGAATAAAGCCAGTAACGACAACCACACGAAGCAGAGCAGTGCAGGGATTGGGTCTGAGAGCTGTGCTCAGCTCCCCAGATAGCTGTGGAGCCAGGCACGGTGTGGTTGGCACCCTTGTGACTGTGGGCCTTGAAATTGCTTCCCCTGAAGAGGATTTTTATTCTCTCTCTACCAGGAAAGATGATTCCTTTTGGTTCCCTTCCTGCCATTGCTGTGGTTGTCCCTGCCAGGTGCCTGTGTGACCCCACATTTGCAAACATCCTGGCTTTGCAAGAGGTTTAGGACATGGAAAATTACACTAATTAATAAAACACATTAGTTACCTGTCTAACAATATTTGTCTGCAAGAAAGACTTAGAAAAGGAGTGGATTTGAAGGGATCTTAAAGCCCATCCATGGGCAAAGACACCTCCCACTGTCCAGGCTGCTCCAAGCNCCACTCTGGGATCCTGTGGCTGCCCCAGACCCCAGATTTTCCAGTGAGGAGGGAAGGGCTCTGGGCTGCTGGGGCTGCATCAACCCTTGAGGGAGGAGGGTGGGGGATGCAGCAGCTCTGCCACAGCAGCTCTGCCACAGCAGCTCTGCCACAGGAGCTCTGCCACAGGAGCTCTGCCACAGCAGCTCTGCCACAGGAGCTGCAGGCAGGCTGGGGCACAGCTGTGGCTCAACCCCCTCGATCCTACGGCCAGGACACGGGAAAAACAACCCGAGAAAAACCAGCAGCTTCTCACACTCTGACTGCCAAAACCGTCATCGCAGGGCTCGAGGCAGACAGGTCTCCAGACGCAACCAAACGGTGCAATACCTCCTAAAAATTGCCAAGTACAGGAAAGAGTCTCTCAGACTGAATAAAGCCAGTAACGACAACCACACGAAGCAGAGCAGTGCAGGGATTGGGTCTGAGAGCTGTGCTCAGCTCCCCAGATAGCTGTGGAGCCAGGCACGGTGTGGTTGGCACCCTTGTGACTGTGGGCCTTGAAATTGCTTCCCCTGAAGAGGATTTTTATTCTCTCTCTACCAGGAAAGATGATTCCTTTTGGTTCCCTTCCTGCCATTGCTGTGGTTGTCCCTGCCAGGTGCCTGTGTGACCCCACATTTGCAAACATCCTGGCTTTGCAAGAGGTTTAGGACATGGAAAATTACACTAATTAATAAAACACATTAGTTACCTGTCTAACAATATTTGTCTGCAAGAAAGACTTAGAAAAGGAGTGGATTTGAAGGGATCTTAAAGCCCATCCATGGGCAAAGACACCTCCCACTGTCCAGGCTGCTCCAAGCCTCAATGTCCAGCCTGGCCTTGGGCACTGCCAGGGATAATCACACATTTCAACACACACTGGCGAGATGTTTCAAATTATCCAACATGAAATCATTATTCAGAGATGGCAAAAAACCCCAAGCAGCTTGAAGTTCTTCTAAGGTGAAGAACAAGGCAATCTGACAGGTTTGGGGTTCGTTTATCTTTACTGTCATTTAGCAAATAAATCCTGCAAAGATATTCTTCCAGGAGTCCTGAAGCAGAGCTCTTCTGATTTCTTTGATTGTTTTTCTTTGATTGTTTCTCTGCAGTCTATTAATACGACCCAGAAGTTTCAGCAGGAAACAATTCTTAACAGCCTTTACCTGATGAGAGTGAAAACTGAACTGAACTGGAACTCCCCAGTTTCTGCCATTTCTTCCAAAATGCCTGGCTACTTTTATTGCAAGACACTCTTGAGTTGTGCAGAGTGTTTTCAGGGCCATTTAAGACTTAAACACAAAGGGGATCTTTGCTACTAAGGGGAAAAAAAAAAGTAAAAAATGAAAGAGAAAGAAACAATACATCAAAATCAAAACCCACCTTTCAGTCCAGGCATTTTCTGTGCACAGAAACCCTGAGAAGCCCCAAAAAGATCGCACACAACCCAACCCAGAAAAAATATCACTCTGTGACTCTTCAAAAGCACGTGGCCTTTTTTTTTCCTTCGCGGAAATCTATGTTCTCGACCAGGACAAAAGTTTTTGAAAGCTGACAAATCAGATTTGGTAAGGATTCAGATGCTCAGTGTGTGCCCCTGCTTAAGCAAAAGCACAAGAAAGAATGGTAATCTAAAAAAAGGCCCTGCATTAACAGAAGTTGATAGAGAAATGTTACACTGTGGAAGATGAAAATACAGAAAATGAAATGTATGAATTATTTAGGTGAATGAACGGTTGCTAAAAAAACACAAAGTGTCAATTAATTCTAAAACTGTTTCTATTCTTGTGGAAATTTCATTTTTAGGCTACAAGATTTCAAAGATTTGTAAGGCAAAGACAGTTTCTTGCTGCACCTAATGCAAGACCGAGTGAGCAACCCAAAAATTTCATGACTTTTGTATTTCAAAATACAAATTTTGAATTTGGTAGAGAAACTTCCTCTACTTGTTTTACATTCCTCAGTCTCTGACTTCTTTGTGGTCCTTTTTTCTCTGTGTGTTTATGTACGAGGGCACGTGTATATATAAATATACATTATATATATGTAAATTTATATATACACACATGTATAAATATATATATTTTTATATATATATAAATTCATCGATTCATAATGACTAAACACCTTACAACTTGTGCACAACGGGCACAAACTTCATTAAACAACATTGACCTATATCTTACAAGTCCACCAACACACCTTCAGTAGAGATGGAATCATCCATGACAAGGCCAAACAGAAAATCTGTCCACATTTCTCTGGTGCCACTATTTCAGGAAAAATGGAGCAAAAATCCTTTTGAGCTACTGCAGAGCAGAACTCAGCAACTTCCAGTGCGTTCCACTGTGTCTCTCAGGCTATGCCAAATTTGACACGACGTGATGTGAGGGCTGTAATCACGATTAAAGGACGGCACGGTGTTTAGCAGGGGCTGCTGTAGGAGCTGTCCCACCTGATCCCTGCTGTGTGTTTATAATTTGTGCAACAGGCTCTTCACTGTGAACACGTGCTTGGGAAAACGTCCAAACCCTGCAGATAAAATATTCTGCTGGTGTAAATCTGTGTAGCTGCATGAATCTCTGTTTGTACACACCGCTACAATCCTTTTGTGTTTCCCGAGCAATTTACCCTAAAATGTCCAGGTTTCAAAGGATGTGGGTGCCTTGTTCCTTCCCAGGGAGAGGGAACAACACCTGCAGTCCCTGGCTGGACAAGAGGGTGAAACCCTTCTCCACGAGAGAGTCTCTTTGTTTTGTGATGATCGAGGGATTAAAGGTCACAGAACTGGGATACAGCTCACGAGCAGTGATTTGGGATGTGGTTTAAAGCAGTAAGAAAGTTGTTCACACTTTTAGCACCGCGGTGTAAATCAGGGCTGATTTTCAAAAGCTGTTTTCTGAGGTAGAACAGCCCCTGGGACTGGCTGGGTTCTTAAAGCAGGACCGAGCAATTTAATCCAGCACAGCCAGGCTCATGGTGTGGTGGCAGACTTGAATATTATGGTGTAACAGAAATAACCAGGAGTTTCAGCAGAAATCCCCCCTAATTTCCTTTAGCCCTACAGTAATTCCAAAAAAATTGATAAAATCTGTGCAACGAATGGGTGGCACTTTAAATATTAATGTTTCTCTTACCACTGACGTTGATAATGTACACTATTAATTCGAGATTCAAATTTTTAATCTCCATTTGGACATCACCTGGCAATTTCCTCTCTTCCGTTTAAAAAAAAAAGTCCATTTACAATTGCAACATGGAAGTTGCAATGGAGGAAACCACTGGCAAACAACGATCCAGGAGCAATTTTTCAACAGGTGTTTTAATTCAGCTAACAGGTTTTCAGGTGGGGTGAAGGGAGATATCCTCATCCAGACATCATCCCACGAGGCTCTCAGTTCAAGGCCAGCTTTGATTTTTTTTTTGAGTTTTCCAAATTATTGATGCAAGATGCAGCTGTACAGCGGAGCCCAGGTGAAGGCTGAAGGACAAAGCAGGTTTGGCAAGGGTTCCCTGTGCTCTGCAGCCTCGTGAAGGATCCCAGCCTGGCAAGAGAGCAAGGAAAAGGCAGAGCTCTTGGCTTTACCCAGCATCCTTCTGCCCCTGAGCCTTGAGAGGGAAACACCAGCGAGTCCAGGCTCACATGAAAGGTGCAAAATGCAGCACTCGGTGCTGCTCTGCCGCAGGAGATGCTGGCTGGCAGCTCTGGGAAGGTCTTTGCCACATTTCTGTGCCACGCCAGCAAACAGGGCAGCGTGTGGTGGCCCTTCCACCCCACCCCTGGGCATCCTGAGTTGCTGACTGCAAAGGAGTTTTGCTTCTGGCAGAGGCAGGAGCATCTCCACACCCACAGAGCACGAGGGACTTCTCCCACGATGGAAGAAGCCACAGAACAATTATCCCAGCCTCTGATTACATTAATAACCTACACGTTGGCTTTGCTCTGAGGAGCACAACTCTCCTTTATTGCCTGCAGTCAGAAAAGCTCTCTGGGTCTGCAGGAAGTGATTACAAAGTCAGACAGCCAGGTTTGTGTCTGGCTCAGCTGTGGAGCAGTTCCTGACCAGGCTGCAGGCAGTGCCTTTTGGGCTACCTAAAAACAGAGGCCAGGCAAAATCAAGGGAATAAAAAGCAGTTCTATTTATTGAAGGGCCTTCAGGTACATTTAGGGCAGACAAAGCCTCCAGGGGCTGCACCCAAAAATGGACCACGGGTCACGGGTTTCACACTTTTATAAGTTTGGTCCANGTACCCCCTCTCCCACATCCCTGTGTCCAGCTTTGGGGGGCTGCTGCACCCAAGCACTTTTGCAGATCGTAAAAGCCCTTTTCCTGCAGTTCCTCCTCGTGTCCTCCTCCTGAGCTGTGTCTGAGCTGGGAAATGTGAAACAAAGGACGAGTCCCGCTGCTGATTAAAGAGCTGGAATTGAACTGGTAGGAAGTTTGCACATCTGGTTCTTTGTCCCCATTTCTGCCGCTTGTACTGTAGCAGAGATTATGCACTGTGTGAGTCACATTGTAACTTCTAATATTAACAGCCTGGTTTCCCACAGTTGCTGGGGTTTTTTCTTCTAGAAGCATGAATCACAAAAGATTTCTCCTTCTCCTTCACTTTTGAAAGCAATTAAAAACAAACTATTTAACAAATCCCTAACTGCCAAGAAGTGTTCAAATTAGATCTTTTTCATAGACTTCTTACTTTTGGTTTGGAACAGAACCAATTGGCTTTGAGATCTCTCCTCAAAAAGATACTTCTGCTAACATTTCAGTCTATTGAAAATTGTAAAACAAAAGAAGTTTTAATGTTTTACAGTATGGCTTCAATGAGCTAGAAGAATTTCTAAAGATGTACATTTACACCAGGTACTGTTTGGATTTAACTCCAATGTCGTGCTCCTAGATTCTAAAAGATAGATGAAGGTTTGCTAATACCATTCTTTCCTCATTACTCAAATAAATGTTGATGCAGAACAGAGGCAGCAAAGAACAGAGAATGCAAGAGGAAAAAAATAATCACTCCTTATTTCTTAATAGTCTGGATAGGATGGATTTGTATGTTTTGGCTTTCGGTAGCAGAAGCAGAATTGCTCTATAAATGTCAGTTTGGGCAGCAAGATCCAACAACTGGCTCCCCTACCCCCAGCACTTAATTCTGATTATTGCCAGACAGACCTGACTCCTTCCAAGCAGCACTTGGAGAATGGTCCCATTGTCCAGGGGCAGAGGGGCTCCTGCTGCAGTGGAAACTCTGTTATCTCCCAGCAGCTGCTTGCAGTTAACTGCAGCCCTGCTTAGAGCCTTTCAAGTCTGCTCCTTGTTTAGTCTTGGATGTATGGGAATGGCTTTTGGGATATTAACCTGGTGTGGGCTGTTGGGACAGCACTGGGCCGTGGAACTGAGAGCTGAACAGGCTTCACCTTCACCACAGGGCTCCCAAGCCTTGGGAATAAAACTTCTTGTGTTCTCTTTGCCTTCCTCAGCACTTGGAGCTAATGAGAGGTTAAAATTTCCAGAGCTAAGTCAGCAGATGCCTATCCAAAACCATTTAGACAACCCCTAAAAAAACCCACTCATAATGTAGAGCTTTTCATACTAAAACATGAGAACTGGAGAAAGAAAAAAAAATTTGTTCTTTTAGTTCTCTCTTTCCTCCCCCAACCAAATAAAAGGCTGCCTTGTCAGGTTTTCGTTCCTTTTGATTTTATGCTATTCCTTGCAGACAAATAGCAATAGTTGCTTAGGATTCTTTCAGAAAAACCAGAAGATTTCTTGCCAGCAGTACTTCCCTCCTGTCGATTCTTACAAACCTTAACAGGGAATAATATCCCTGCTCAGACTGCTCCCAGCCACTTGGCTGAATTGCGAGCACACCCAGGAGGAGGCACGGAGGTTTGGCTGTAATTAAAACGTGCTGCTGCTAACGGGACACAACAAAGGGAAGTGGGAGAGCAGGAATGCTCACATCTGCGAGGGAGCTGCAGCCGAGCTGGCAGGACAGACCTTTCAGTGCCACCTCATTGCCACTAACGGGTTGTCTTTTCCACCAGGACTGGGGTTTAAGTGACCCCAATTCAAGGTTAGAAGCCCCAGCGTCCCTTATCTTACCTGAGTGCAATATTCAGCACGACTGACTCGCCCCCAGCAGCGTGTGGCAGCGTCCAGGGGGACAGTGACATTGAGGATTCTGCTCCTCCAGCATAACCTCCACGGCCATCTCCAGACGGGCAGGAACAAGAGGTTCAGTGTGATTCAGTTGCTCCTCTGCCGTCTCTTTCCATATTCATCAGTGAAGCTTCTCAAACGATGTATTTTTACCAAGCAGGCCTCACGTGGCCCAATAGCCCTAAAAGTTTAGGCACACTCTTGTTATCGTAATGATTTACAAACTTTCTTGAGCAAGCAGTTGCAAACAAACAGCAAGTTATGTTTGCCAAGTTTGCAGACTCCTCTTGTGACAAAGGAGGAAAGCTGCTTGAGTCCAGCAGGATTTTTTCAATTCTTACATTGCAGTATTCCACTGATTTTGAGCATTCTTCAGTCCTCTCTCCCATCCTCTCCACCACAACTGGCAGGCAAAGTGGCTCAGATTTTTGATGAGATTTGCCCAGGTTATCAGGTAATGTTCTCTTCCTTTGCTCCACCCTCTATGACACAGCCAGGTTTACCAGCCACTGACACCCTTGGTTTTAGGTTCAAAACAATCTTGAGCTGTTTTGCGTTGCTTGTTCTTCCTGAGAATTATTAAATGGGTCAGAGAATTGCCCTGAACACCTACAAGCCCTCTCGTTGTCGTCTGAAAGTTCTCTTTTGCAGCCTGGGATCTGCCAGGAACAAAGCTCTGGGGTGCTGAGATCTTTGGAAGTGGCTGAGCCGTGCTCAGAGCCGTGCTCAGAGCGCACAGCCGTGGCACCACGGTGGGGAGAAGGCAGAGATGTTGGATTGCCCACCCCAGAGAGCAGGGCTGACGTGAGCTGCAGCATCCCAGCCCTCTGCTCCACAAGGAACTCGAGTTTTGTGCTGCCAAAATACTCCCGAGTGGGATGCACGTGCCTCAAAGTCTCACACAAATGTGCACTGAGCGCTTCTTTCCTCTCTCCTCAGTCATAGCTGAGCACGTTTTAAGCTCAACCCCAACATTTTAAATTTACTTCTTTACTACTTACACAATTAAACAGTGGGAATTCTCTGGGGGTTAAAAAAAAACCCAACACAGCACCAAACAGTAAGGACATGTGCACATTTGGGTGCACCTCTAGGCAGAAAGAGAAATCCATATTTCTTCTGAAAGTTAAAATAGTGCCTCAAAATTGGCCTCAGGTTCCCAGCGTGGGTTATCATTAATGCAGATCACTGCATCCTCTAAAGGAATGAATTGCCTTCAAACAGAGCAAAACTGAAGGAAGTGATGTCTGATCCAAGAATCAGCACCAGCTACCACCCTCCTGAACCTGGGGAGCGTCACAAGCCAGGGTTACAGCAGAAGATGGACTCCCAAGGCTATGGGTGAAAGGCCTAACAGAGAGGGATGAGGCTTTTTCTGAGTACAGGGGAAAAGACTTGAAGAATCGGCCTTCAGCATGACAAAGAGCTGAAATGCATCATCAGCCCAGAGTGCAGGCAAAGGAATTGTTCCCAGAAATTTCTTTCCAAAAGATAATACCAAAGCTGCAAGACAGAGGTTTTCTTTGGTTTCCCTTGGAGCAGTCAGGCTGATGTCAGGCTGCCCAGACAGCAGCTCAACCACCCATTTATTTTCCACAGGGTTTCGTACCCCGAGAACACACACAATCAATTAATGGAGGGCCTGGGTGTGCTGTGAGATCAATGCAAAGGTATCTGCTGACCTCACTGGGTTTCACAGCTGGCCCTTCAATTCCTTTGCTGTCCCACAAGGAATGTTGTTTGCAAGACAGGACATATTTCTAGTTTATAAATGCAGCTCTTCTCAATACTGCATTATTTTGGAACATTTACATGGGGAAAAAAGCCCAATGCATTAAATCACTGCAACATCCCCACAGAAGAAGGAGATGGATGTCACAACATATTCCCCTCACCCTGATGTCATGGTAATGAACATTTCATTTCAAACATAACCCTGGTTCTTAGGGAACATTTGGCATTGTGGTTAATGAAATTAGGCTCTTTTTTTCAATATAAATATCAATATAAAAATTGGAAATATTAAAAATATAAATATAAAAATGATAAACAAGTATATAAAAATAGAAAATAAATAGAAATAGAAAGAAATAGAAATAGAAATAGAAATAGAAATANTATATATATAGCAGGTGAGGATGCCCTGTTTTCCTTCACATGCACAAATTGGTCCAACCCTGTTTCTCCAACCTTTGTGGAAGGATTAATGAGAAAAAAGGTGGTGGATTCAGAGGAACCTGGTGACAGCCTCCACAGCCAGCACAGGTTACAGAACATCCTCTAGAGACTCCTGCCAGGCCACAGCAATGCTGGGAACAGCAGGGTGCTCACGGCCTCAGAATGTTTCCAAAGTAGAAAGTGTTCTTTAAGTTGTAATTCAGTGTTATTACAGAGTGTATTTTCATGGTTATTTCTGTCACTTTTCTCATTTATCTCATTCTTCCCCCTGTGACAGAACTGCATATTCTATTACAAACAGCGGGGAAGATCAATAGAGGTCGAAAAATCCTAAAAGCTTGGGTTTGTGTGTGACTTCTGTACAAGACTTTTAGCTGGATTTATCTGAATTTTTGAAAAGATTACTGAACTCCCAAGACTACTCTTATCCTTATAGAGCTACCTCTGCTCACGGATAATCTGAGAAACTTGTTAATTGAAATTTTTTACACTACTCAGATAAAAATTGTCGCAACCAGGGAAATATTTGGAATGGCAAAAGGAATTTGAGTTGGGACAGCTCTGGTGAAGCCCAGCAGCCACCTTGCTCAGGATGAAGGTGCCCTGCAGGGTGACAGCAGCCTCAGCCCTGGGTCAGTGCCCACGTGTGCTCCCTGCCCCAAAAACCACTCAAAATTCATCACCAGCTCAACTCAAACTGTCCTGGTCACCAAAAAGTGATGGTTTCTCAACGCCTTTGTTGCTGCCCCACCCAGAGTGATTCCAACATCTGGATGATCCCAGCTGTGCCCCAAACCCAGCCTGGCCCTGGCTGGGCTCCCTCTCCAGTGACTCCCACGAACAACAAGCATTTCCTCCTTCACTCCCCACCCCCTCACAGAGCTCATTTAAATTCCTGTGTGGAATGGAATCAGAGTGCTAATAGGTCACTCACAGAAAGACGATTTTTGCTTTCAGGATCTCTTTCCATTATGCTAATTCCAAAGCTGAGGTCCATGACCATTATTAGCCCACACGTTTTATTCCTGTAATGCTGTGCAGCAGGGCATTAAAGAGCCTGCCAGCTAATGCTGTGAGTGTGGGCAAGTTACAAAACTAAAAAAGCACTTTTAATAATGCTATAATGATCAAAATTCTGGTCAGGACTGTAGAATATACGCAGTCACTAGAGCAGCATCAAGCCGTTCAGCAAAGCTTTAGTTCTTCTCATCTCTCTGCCCCTGTGTTGGTTTGGGGTTTTCATTTTGAGAGCTTTTCATTTGTTTTTGTTTTGCCTTGGATTTTATTTCTGCTTGTTTTTAATGACTCTTTATTTCTAAGAATAGTAAAAGATTCTAAATTTATTTCTTAGCTTGCATTATTTAAAGAAACTGAGTTTAGGTATACTCTGGGCCTCTAAATAAGAAGCAATTAAATTACCACAGAAAGGCTTTGAGATAACATCCCGACTAAAATAAATTCTCCGGTTTTAAATTCTCTTTGACTGAAACTTAGTCCATATTTTCTTAAAATGAAGCATTTGCTTAAGCTTCCATTCTAAATCAGGCAGTGACATCAGAGAATTCTGCAGGTGTAAGGTTTGTCCCTTATCCAGGGCTTCTTTCAGGATTAGAGGCCTAAATTAGCAGCTCCAATATCAGAGTTGCAGTTGCCCTATTCCATTTATAAGGGAATTGTTCATCTGAAGTGAAAATCCACTCTGGGGAAGCAGCTCCAGCGGAGGAATATCCACTTCCAGGTTCATGGAATCCTCAAAAACCAGGACAGGCAGGCAGACGTGAGGAATGTGTCTCCACACAAAAAGTGTCTGTTTGCCTCCTCAGACACAGATTTGGGTAATCTTGAAAAATGTGGAAACAGCCTAATGAATTGTGGTCTGTTATCCTGGGATTTAACTATTCAGAAGTGGTAAAATATCAATTAACATTTCCAGGGCTGATTGTGAGTGCTGGCCCTTTGTTCCCCTCTGCTGGCCTAAGGCAATCTGAAGGCAGGAACAATTTTCTGAGTTAGGAAGAGGGATGGAACACATTAATAATAAGGTCAGGATTAGAAAGATTGGAATTGAAAGAAAATATTGCTTAGAGAGCTTGCAAAAAAAAGAAAAAAAACCAAAACACACACAAAAAAAGAAAACAACCAATAAAAACCCTGCACCAAATATCACCATGATCTGCTGAACACAGCAATGCACTGTGCAGTTTGGGTGGTTGAATTCTGGTTTGTGACAGTGAATTAGAAAGGAACACATAAAAATATAATTTTATTAAAAGGCATAAAGAGAGGGAATGATACAGATCAGTCCATGGCATCTTAAGAATTTGTCTTGGATACAGATATATATTTAAGTAGAGCGGCACCAGCTGCATCCCAGTGCAGGACGAGGTGAGAAATTATAAAAAATGAGGAAAAAAGTCATCTTCCCTTCCAGTTTGAGTGAAATGTCTCCTAAAATAAATGAAGAAAGGAAGGGATAAAGCCCTTGGATAAGTTCAGATTTCAGAACAAGTAGCTTTGATGGTTTAGGGAGCTGAACTTTTGGAAATTGTTGTTCAGGGTTTCCCACGGCTGAGAGAGCACACGAGGGCTCATCCTGACCAAGAGCAGGACCCTGGGTGCACCAGAAATGCAGGAGAAATCACAGCAATGTCACCTTATCCTCCTTCAGGCTCCTCAATCCTGCCTGCTCCTCTCGCTCCAAGCTGAGGAAACACTAATTAATGGGGGTAATAACTCCTAATAAAACATTTTTACAAAAAGTGACGTAGGGAACGTCCAGGTTCGTCAGCACTGAGCTGCATTTTGAGCCCTGACAAAATCATAAGAACCAAATTTATGAACAACTCTCTGCAACCATAACAAAGGGCCACATCCCCCACACTGTGCACCACGCATTCCTGCTGGAAAAGCACATTCCACAGCCATCCCAGCCCCTGGCAGCTGGGCTAAGGAGCATTCCAGCCAAATCCACGAGTCTCCTGAAACCCAAGGTCCTGTCTGGCACCTGCCTTCCCTTTGAGATGATTCCACTTCACTCCTCTGCTTCTGACAGAGCGAATGGGTGCTTCAGCCTCTTGGCAAAAACCCAAGCATGTCCAAGGATGGCTCGGCCTGGCCTGTGCAGCCTTTCAGGGGTGCTTTCCTATCACACCTGGAGAGACCAGCACTCACAGGGCATCCAAAACCCTCCTTTCCCCCACTGTAATACCATGATCTCTAACAGGGACTCATCCAGGAATTAGTCTGCTAAACTTATAATCAAAGTCAATCTATGCAGGAAAACCCCAGAGGACACACAAACTATCCAGACTACTAAAACCTGATTTCGCTGGGGCTCCCTTCCTGATTGCTGAGGTGTTCATACAACAAACCCTTCCTTGCTAATAACACTGGAAACCAATTATGAAGACAGCCACTATAGTTGTTTCTCCCTAACATTTTACAAGCTTGTGGTTTGAGCTTTTTTCCCACCCCACAAATTTACAGAGTTGTCCTTGTGAAGATAAAAGGGCAGGATGAGTAGCTGAGACCATTGGGTTTGGTTGAGAAAATAAAACCCCACAAATTCCAAATAGATGATTAAAGAGAGCTGTAAGGAGACAGGTGAGCAGGGGAAGCTTTAGTTTTGAAATACTGATCCAAGCTGAAAGAACAGGATTTCCATGCAAGTGTGTGACAGCTTTCCTTGCACTACACTTCCTGAGGGACATATGGGGGTCTTACAGGGCTTAAAAAAATTATTTATAATAAATTTACTGTTTACGGACAGCCTGACAGGTTTCTGACAGCAATCTTTCAGTTTATTTATACAGTCAATAGCAATCTAACTTACGAATATATATTTTTAATCCTCCCTATCCACTCTTCTAGAAATAACAGCCTTCAGGTTTTGCTTACACCAAGTTTTTCTCCTGAAAACTCTGGAAGCTCTCAGCTAATTAGCATTGATGTAAGGCTGTCTTGTTTCTGTAAATGATTTACAAGATGTGCTCTGATTGTTCTTCAGTACCTGATGCATTCCTTTCTACTCAGGCACGTTTAATGCATTTTAATAAAGATGGAATTATCTCCCCAGGACTGTGACTCAGCCAGCAATGTCATGCACTGTAACACCGAAAGTTTTGCTCCATTCTGCATTGGTTAATTATAAATGTTTTTTTCCTAATGGATGCATTTTGGAGACTAATGAACAGAAGGGATTCATTTCTCAGAGAGGGTGGCAGCAATCATCGTTAGGTGTCGAGCACACATGCATAAAACCAGTTAGCAACAGCAGGACTGTGAAAAGTTTATAGGAGATGCTTTTTCACATGATTGTCTGGTGTAGCTGCCTGTTTCAAAGATTCCCCGCTCCAGATATATTCTAAACAGCCTTCTGAGGACAGAGAGTTCTTCTCACTGTCACAAATACACAGATCTGGCTCACAGCTTCCTGGCCAGCACATGGAGCAAAAGATGTTTTGGCAATGTGACCCTTTGAAACAAGGAAGAGCTTGAAAGAAACCATCCTGAAAGCAGATCTGGTGATGGTGGCCAGATGTAAAACGGCATCCTGACGCTGAAGGATCGCTTTTGTCTGAATTTGGCAAAAAAATTTTAAAAAAAGGCTCAAAATTTTTTAAAAATATACAGATAAGTGAAAGAGAAAGGAACGTGTGGAGGCAAGCTCTCTTCTACCATCCTAAAGGAATTGTTCATGGTTCTGGGTACTTGTCCTCAAATGCTGGATCCAGCAGCAATGCTGGGAACTTCTGAACTGAAGTTTCCTGAGGGGAGGATTTGGTTACAAAACCTTGCTTTGGACAACTGCTCTAACCAAGATTGTTGTTAGCAGGTCTGAAATCCAGAGGGAAATGAGGAATAACCAAGTCCCTGGACTAAAAGTGGCCAAACAGAATTAAAAAATTTCAGGCCAGCAAAATGTACGGTTTTAAACCTGGTTTAACACATTCTGGAATCATGATTATTAAAGTTACAATTTGGTCCATATTGCCAGGGATAATAGTGCTTTGTATCCTGTGCCTGTGTTCCCAAATCCTGAGCTAATCCTCGTGCTATGCCTTGATCCTGTTTTATCAGCAAGAAGCATGCTTCAGAATTAAATGTATTTGCCAAATCTGAATCTGTCATCACCAGCAGATCATCTGTCTGTCACAAAAAAAAAACCCATAAATCTTACAGTGAATATTTCTAGAGCATAAACTTGATAAAAAAAAGAATTAAAAAAAAATTTTAAAATACATTTAGGCTGGAGTGCCCAGTACTAGGTCACTTCCACCTTACATTCAGTAATTGCTGGTTTACAGGTACAGATCACAGGGACAAAACCCATGTTTGTTTACTCTTTGAAATGTGTTTTTAACATGTTGTGTTGATCAAGACATCTCCCTTCCTGAAGCAGGAAGGCTTAGACTATAACAAAAGTACATATTTATATCCTGGTAATGCACAGAGAGCAGCAAATAAGCAGCTCTCAAATCTCCAAGAACGAGAATTGGTGGATTTTATAGGCAAAGCTCTCAGCAGAAATCAGGGAACAAGAGAAACCTCAAATCCCAGAGCAGAGCACGGCGGGATCATAAAGCAGAGTCTCCATATCCAGGACACCGAAACAACAAAAACAACGATCTCAGGAGGTTCAGGAGAAACAAATGACTCTGTGCTTCTGCTGACAGAGAAGAGCCAAGGCACAGCTTTGCAGGAAGAACAGGAAAGCCACGGGAGATCAGCTCCATTTCCACCCCAGCACCCCCGAAAGTGTCACCAGTGGGTGCCCAGTCACTGATAAACCCCTGCACGTGCCTCTCCCCACACTGCAACTGGAAATGAAGTATGGCAAAGTTATTCCTACGGCCTCAAATACATATTTATGAAGGAAAGTAAAGAAAATAATACATCATCAGTTTTCAAGGGGTTTTATAGCAACTCCTCATCCCATTAACCCCTGGTAATTTATAACAAGCTGTCATATCATTAACACAATAAGTCAATAATTGCTGTCACTACATTTCCAACCCTGTGCTCACAGAGTTCCCCCACTTCAGCACGAGGGATGATTAATGAAGCTTTTGCACAGCCTCTGATACTTATATTTATCTTTCAGCAAACACTGAGTTCAGTTGATCACAGCACATGGTAAATTGACTTTCTTTTGCATCAGTTGCCAAGAGAACCAGGATGGCCACACCTGGAAAGTTATTTCATTTCATACTAGAAAGGAAAAGGAGAATAAGAATCAAATGCTTGCCAAGGTCTTTTTAAATTCACATTTTCCTCAAATAACTGTTTTCTGTCAAAACAAACCTTCATTCAAAAATGAAACTAGCTCTCTTCACTGGAGAAATAACCTTCACTATGCAAATCAATTCACTTTCCCAACCTTGCAAACAAATGCTTCCAGAAACAACAAGAATAGTGAGAATCTTATTAGCAGCTTTCCTGCTCCTTGCACCCAGAACTCCCAAGAGCTGCACCAAAAGCATCAGGACCAGAGCAGAGCCAATGCTGAGCACTTTGGAAGGCCAAAGTGGAATCAGTGTTATAGCTCAAATCACTCAGAGCTTACTTGAATTAACAGAAGAGTCAAGCGAGTCAAAGCTCCTCATCACCCCCCCGTCCCAGCAGAAAGGGAGATTCCTGTAGTTTGCAAAATAAAAATTAAAAAGCTAAATAAATACTGAGATTTCCTTGCTACAGCCTTTCTTCCTTTCCTTCAAGGGCTGAATTTTTAAGTCAATTGAGAGACGGATCTGTTTTTCATAAAGTTGTCATTACTTTTTGTATTTTGGGGGGGCATTTTATGCTGCTGTGAAATTCCCCAGCTTTGATGCTCCAGTGGAACAACTCACTATTCCCAAATTCAAATTCCCACGTTGAAATAGCAGCCCTGCCATGAACCAAGCCCTGTCAGTGCTTCAAGCAAAGCAGCCCTCCAGAACGAGCACTCAGAGCAGAGTTTCCATGTTCTGTGAATTCAGAATCCATCATTATGCTCTGCTGCAAGGAGCTCAGATGCAGAATAAAGAGCCAGATCCATCAATGCCATGAACTACCCTGCCAGTGTGGGGGACAAGGAAGGCATGAAAGCACGTGTCTGAACACTCCCACATCCACTGGAGACCGGGATTTTCTGCAACAGGAAACGTCAGCTTGAAAAAAAATAATAAAATTATTTATTTCTTTATTTCTTATTTATTATTTATTAATTTATTTTATTATTTATTAAATTAAATAAAAACTATTTATTGTCATTATAATAAGGTCTCATTAGTAGGTTCCTTCTTTACTGGGACGTTTTAAAACCCTTTGTATAAGCAGCAATCAGATTTAACACCCCAGTGTTCAAACACCAGGAGGAAACAAACTCAGGTTTAAAATCTAAAGATGATTTTTACTGTGCAGGTGCTGGCAAAATGCAGGTCTTTGAAGGAAAAGAACATCACCTACATGCACATTATATTCCCCTTTTCTGATTGTTCTCTCTTTGGAGAATTTCTACAAAGTTTTTATTCAAACTTGTATGAAACACTAATTTTAATAAGACAAAAACCAAACCCCAAAGTCACCCACCTCAGAAGCAGTGGTTCAAAATTCCTGCCTAGAGCCCAAATTTTATTTATGTGTTTTGAGACAACATTCATGTGCACACACATGCATTAGAGAAGATCCTTTTCCAAGGCATGGAATACAGTACCTTAAGTATTTAAGGATTTCTTTGACAGACTTTAAAATACTCTAAATTTACATTCTATAAATGTTATTAGACCATTCCAAATATCTGAGATTTCTACAGACACATATTAATGAAATACTCCAGAGACTAAGATTGGAGTTAAATCAGTCCCCTCAAAGAGAATTCTACACTAAATACACAACAAATACTATCTCACACAGAAGAAAAATAAAAAAAAACAGTGCTTAAGTGGAAAGCATTTTATTCATTTGATTTCAAACCCATTTTCAGTAATGTTTTATAACTCGTTGTGAATAAAACCTGCATTTATTGTTTATTCAAAGGTGGTTTTCAGACACTTTTGATCGTCCCTGTAGGGCCTCAGATCAGTCCTACCAGGAGCGGGTCTGAGGGTGCCAAAGATGGACTGGAAGGGTGAGAGAGTCGCTGCAAGCCTTAAATCCAACACTGACTCTTGGCCCAGCCCTGGACAGCAAAGGAAATGTATTTGCAGGTCAGGAACTCTGGAGGCTTTCTCACCTGCTGAGCACTGCTGAACATCCTTCCTTTCCAGAGATGAGATCCGGGAGCAGAGCAGGGGAGGGAAGCTGAGGAGCACCGACTGGGCCAGCTGCACCCCGGGGCAGGACGCCAGACAAACCCCACTTGCAAACAGGAACCACAGGAGCTCAGGCTGAGCCTGGAGGCTTTGGAGAGCAGGGAGTGAGGGGTTATTTCTCATCACACGGAAGGGGGTGAGAGGCCAAAACCCCAACCGCTCCCCAGAGGCCAGCACTGGGTGTGCCAAGTGTCACCGAGTGCTCCAGACCCCAGCCACACACAGGCAGCGCTCACTCCCCTCTCCCAAGCCAAGCAGCTACCAGGAAACCGATTCCAGCTGGAATCCCAGCCCCTCCACAAACCTGGATTAGAACCTGCAAGTGGAGCTGGGTCCCCTGCTGCCCTAAGAAAGGCTCTCCGAGGTGCGGCCGCACCCAGAATGTCCAGGGACGTTTTTGTCACATTTTCTGGTCACCTCTGCACAAGGAAAACCCAATAACTTGTTCCTTGTTGCACAGAAAATCCACTTCCCTGAGAGTCTGGCTCAAGCTGGGGGGGAATATTTCTTTTAAGCTGTGATTTAGACTCACCCCCGTGTCTGGTTGTGTGCACAAGCGAACCTGTGGCTATCAGGGCCTCATCACTTATACTAGCCAAATAAAAGAAAATTTGATGACCTGACAGGTGTTGGCTGCGAGTTTGTCGGAAGAAAATCATCACGTTGTCCCAAATTCAAGGAAGATATGTTAAACACATCATATCTCAATTAGCCAGACAATTCTGACACCCACGGCAGGTCTGAGGCAGAGACAGAAAGGGTCTATTTTCACCCTGGAGAAGGAGAACTTCCCCTCACACCACCTGTGCACTGCAGAACACGTTGGCTCTCGTTTCCAAGACCATGCAAAGAGCTTTGAAACAACTTTTAAAAATAAGACACCAACAATTCAGGTTTATTTTTTCATATAAAAATAGCATCTCTAAACATCTTGCCACTGCCTATGAGAAGAATACATGAAAAATATGCAAAAATTAGGATGAAAAGCCACCATTATGCATTGGAACCTGCACCTCCCAATTCTGACAGTTCTACTACACTCCAAGCAGTCTGTTCCACAAAGCCAGCCCTGAGTGGAAGATTCAGTGGGAAGCTAAACTAAAGCCTCTCATGGCATTGGGACTGGAGAGTTTCGTTTGTTTGTTTGTTTTAATAAAAGAAGTAATTTAAGTAAGGAGGCTTAGATGTTATAAAGTCCAGTTTCTCTCCACTTGGAAACCTGGATGTTTTGCGCTCTTTTTAAAATCACTGCAACATATCTGTATTAAAGAAAGGGAAAATCCCAGAATTTCCTTAATGTTGTTACCCTATAAATCAAAGCAATACAGGAGCCCTTTTACCTCCTGGGATATCTGTGTCAGCCCTCCCCCAGCCTGCTCCTGAACCCCACAAGACAAACCCCTCAGCAGTAAGTGGAATTTACCGAATTCCCAGTGTTTTGGGAGGAGGGACATCGCCATCCCTGCTCCCGAGGCTCTCCCGGTGCCTGTGCCCCTTCCCTTCTCTGCCTGGGAGCGCCAGGCTGGAGCCACGCTGCCCACAGTGACCCTGAGCTATGGGCACACGGTGTCCAGGTGTAGTAGTTTAAAATAAAAGTAGAAGTTCTCTGACCGGCCGGCGCCTACTACCACGCCGCCGTCCTTGGATCCCAGGGAGCCAGGCTGCTGCCGGGGTGTTATCGGCGCCGGAGAAGGAGGCAAAAGAGGCTGAAGGCGGCTCTTCGGGAAGGCATGAGGTTCATTCTTGGGCAGTGGAGGTTAGAGCACTGAGGGTCACAGGAGTAACACGGGGGTGAAGAGCCCCGAGCAGAGCTCGGCAATGCAGTATATACAGAGGGGTAGGGGTGAGGATATCTACAACCAGCCAATAGAGAGAACTCAAGGGGGTGGTACAAAAGAAGGGAAGCGTAGCAACATCCAATTACTATGCTACGGGGCGGGGAAGGGAGTGACAGCCAGCTTAAGGCGGGAAAGTTTCCCGGGGCAAACTGCCCTGTGGCGGGAAATGGGGAATTATGGGAAAGAGAAGGGTGAGGGGAAGCGCCATCTTAGGCGATGACCCTCTACATCCAGGTTCCCAAGAACAAAGAATCATTTCACTAGAAGCTCTCTGGCTGAGAATTGTGTGCGGTTAGCAGCCCCTTATGAAGCTCCTCTGCTCCTCCCAGCTTTGTCACCATTTTCCATTTGGGACTAAGGTCATCAAGGGACTGCCTTAATTATCTGCCAGCACTCAGCACTGGGATGTCCACCCACGCGCTGCACTTTCAATGCAGTGCCACAGGATCTTTATTTTGCCTTTTTTTAGGTCTACAGAGCGAAACAACACTAGTGTTTGTACCTTGCAGATAGAGAATATCCCTCTGCTGCTCGCTGCCAGGTTTGCTCCCCCAGACACGTCCCACAGTCACACTTCTGAACCCATTTGAGAAAGCGCTCTGTGCTTGCGTGGATCACGTTTTTACATAATGGCCACAATAACTACGTTTATGCAAACAGAAGGAGTTTGCCAGGTAGAAGTAAAATATGACAGGAGAGTGTCTATTTCTGCCTTTTCCCACTACCAAAGCCCACATTTCCTGGGCACAACGACAGCTTCCTTTTACACAAGCCAGCTCGAGTTTTTAATAGGGAGCTGTAGTAGTTGTTAACCTCCAGGTCACCTTCCATGCACAGAATCCATCAACTGCTTTCTAAAATAATAAAACCGTGCTTGAACAGGATGTGTACTCAATGTATCAGTGCTATGATATAAAATAACTGCTACTTAAAATACTTTACTTAAAAAAATTACTTAAAATACTAAAAAATTTCACCTCATTATTAATTACTTAATTGCAAATATTTAGTATTTCACTTCACTGCAGCAAACCTCAGAACCTAAGAGCTCATTTGAGAGCAGCATTACCTTCCAGATATTTGGGGGGAAATCTTACTGAGTGAAAAAGATTTGCCTTTTCTTTTCTTTTTCTAACTGTTTCCCTTTCAGATATCATAAGCAGGAAGCTTGCGAGGCACAGCATGTGAATTATCTTGAAAAGAGGCTGTCGTCTTAGGTTTATGGAAATGGAATAAATCTCCAGCTTAAACAGAACGAGAATAATGACTTCCTTTATATTCTTTCAGCATAGCTTTAAGAGCAAATACAAATCATCTGGGTGATATTTCAAAATCGAACTGAAATACAGGGTATATGTTGCAGTCATCGTATATAGAGAGGCTTGTGCTGTGCTCTGGAAATATGATTAACCAGGTTCAACAAGTGAGCAAGGAGCTAAATAAATACAACTTTCCCTGCGAGTTACACTTGCTCAGCTGAGCTATTTACACAATGAATTAGAATTGCCATTTCCATGCCCACAGCTCAAAAAAGGCACAAAAGTTTCAGGGTAGGCACAGCAAACAGGGTTCCAGAATTCAGGAGCTGACAGCTAAAACAGACCTCTGGTGGCTGTCGGAATTGTCCGGCTAATTTAGATAGAATTGGCTTAAAATATCTTCCCTTTATTTGGGACAACACGCTGATTTTCTTCAGACAAACTCGCAGTCAACACCTGACACCACCTCAGGTACTGCACAGAGCACACCCCAACACCAGAGCAGGACCTCTTTTAGTTCCTTTAAGGGCTGGGACCCAAAATCCTCAAAAGAGGCCGAGTACTGAGCACGTGGCTGAGGTAAGGGTGAATGTTGTGCTGCTTTTCCAGAAAAAAATAAAAAATACTTTACTGCAGTTTAGCTGCGCAAAAACTACAGAACAGACCTTGGATTTCTGCTCTTAGGAACACATCTTGATTTTCAGGAAATGGAAAAGCTGTCAGGTGCAAAGCTGCACAGAATAAGACATCTGCCAGCCAGTGGTGCCCCCCTGTCCCTGAGAGCTCTGTGGTCTCTGGGCATCCCATCATCAAACATTTGGGACAAGCAGGAGACAACACAAATTCCCTCCCCACTTGTTGTCCATTTTGTTGTCATACCAGCAAGGCTTCTGGTCCTTGCAAAGTTGGACTCGTTGCTTCAAAATAAACATAAATAATATCTCTGCTGCAAATGTAAAAGAGTTGACAAAGAGCTGCTTAATGAACCACATCCAGCAGTTCCTAATGCCCCATTAAGAGCTTAATAAAAACCACTTGTCTCAAAGTGCTGCTTCACAGCCTGATCTCCTTCTGATAAAGACATCACCAAAACTCCTCTGGTGAGCTCAAAAGCCTCACCTCCCTCAAGGTATCCCACAGTGGTGGGATTGTACATACAGCACCAATTCCGAAAAATGCCATTTAAAACTTATTTTCAAGAGAACTCTTCCTGCCACTTTAAAGATTACACATGGAAGCGTTCTTGGTGCTTTCCCATGCACAGAGAGAATTTGCATTGCTTGAGGTGATTTCCACTTTGAAGAACTTTTAAATCACTGAGGAGCTGTCCCTGACAAAGATTTTTACATCTTTGGGTAACCGCTTTCCCTTTGAGAGCTTTCTTGTTATTGTGTAATTCCCCTTTTGAAGATTTGCATATTGATGAAGGAGTGCCTTTGAAGATTTCCACATTGTTGGGATGGGAGCAGCCCTTGGAAAAAAGCTCCCATCGCGGAAGATCTACCCCCAAAATAACGTGTATCAACAGGGTATTACCCTCTAAAAACAGCTCTATTGCTGTCTTCATTTAGTGAATAATGCTCTTTCTTAATGCACACAAAGCTCCCACTTTGTAAAGCTCCTGGAAAACACATTACAAAAAAAAATCGAGTTCTTTGTCTCCAGAAGTTCTACCAAGAATTACCAAAGAGGAAACAGGGAGCTGAGAAAGGGTTACCAATTTTTTCCTGCCAAACAATAACTGTGTCACTCACGCAACAGTGCTGGGGGGAGAGGAAATGTCCCACGTGGGCTGGAACTGGAGCTCTGTGCTGGGATCCTTCAGGACAGCAGCACTAAAAGCCTCTCACTTAGGCAGTGTTGCCCTAAAACAACCAAATGTTGGCTTTTGGTTGTGTTTGGTTTGGTTGTTTTGGGGTTTTTTTAAGACACTTTTTTACTTAGTCAAACCAACCCGTTCTCAACCACCAGATTTTAGCAGAAATGCGACAAAATAATTTGGCAAGCTTGACTTAACAACCAAATTACACCCAAAACCCAATTTGCAAGATGCTTTCCAGTTCCAATTAAGCCTGAGTGTCCACCAGCACTTCCAAGTAGAAGAACAGCCAGGAGAAAACCTGATTTTTTAGTATTTCATAATGTAGCTAACATTCTGCACACAGCAGTTAAACCTCCTGGCTTGCTTTACATGCCAACAAATAGAGCAGTTACTCGTGTAAGAAACTTTTTTTATATTTCCAGTCTTATGGAATTCTGAAGTATTCATTTAAGAAAATACAAGAGAACTCCCAAGCAATTACAAAAATATTAATTCAATGTACAAATCAATGCATTGCACCAGCCTCAAGTCAGCAAAGCCTGAAATAAGTCAAAGTTGGCACCAGGAAAATCTTCTGAAGAACCCTCGAGTATCCTCAGGTCAGATTTAGCTCAGCTGGTGCCAGAGCCACATTCTCAAAGCCTTCCAAAAACCAAATCTGGATGCTTTCCTTGACAGAAATGAGGTGTTTGCAACCATTGGCTCTGTTGGATATGGAGAACCTGGAGTTTCTGTCCTTCCACTCCGCCTGAAGTAGCAAAAACATTTTTGCCACCGTCCTTCTGAGAGGAGAAAAAGGACAAAAGCCACTAATGCAGAAGGGGACAGGGGAGGCAGTGCTGGAGGAGGAACAGCTCCATCAAGAAATGGAGGGATTGAAAGAGTTTGATCTGTTGATTCAGGAGAAAATGAGGATTATGATCTCAATTGAAGCAAATATCCTGGGCAGGTTTCTTCATAGTGATTTTCAATAAATCACCGCAGTTGGAAGTTAATTGTGATGAAAAATAACATTATTTTCCCCATGCATGGCCATGAGATCACTTTGTAACTGTAAGCACGAGCTTGGCTGTCAGGGATAATTTCCTGAAAGTCTCTGAAGGTTTCCTACTGCCATACAAAAGAAGTCATTCTTAGGGAGCAAGGCAGGGCAAGAGAAGGGGGAGAAATGAGCATTAACAGCCTCCATTCATTAGCAGGAAGCTGTTAAAGGTTGGCAGTGATTAATCAGATTAAGTAACTATTGACCAGCCACAATTAAAAAATATTTAGTGGCCTGTTCCAGAAAGCTGGAAGGAGATATTTCATCTGTTCTCATATAAATTAGTTTCCTTGATTTAATGCGGTGTGTTTGACCTTTAAGCCTAAAATCTGGATTTTTTTTTAGTATTATCTCCTCAAGTTCATGTTAAATTATTTAAGTAATATTATTTGTAGACCCTAGCCCACCACAACATTGAAATGGGCTTTTTGAAGAGATGCTCCCATGTGAAGTTTCAGTTTCTTTTTCCTCCAGCACCTTAAAGTTCCACCATTTCTCACGCAGATATTTCCTCATATTTCAAACTGACACAGCATATAACCTTAGTTTTAAATGGCTGCCCACCAAAAGCTAAGATCTCTGCACAATTTCTGGCAAAGAAACAATTGAGTTTGTAGCAAAGCCTCAAAGCAAGGTAAAGCACAACAAGAACTTCTGGAAATGCTCCACAGAGCTCCAGTTTCTCTTACTTGGATCTCATCAGTCAGTCAGAAAGCAGATTTCTGGTTTCTAACAGGATGCTCGTCTTCCAAGAAAAAACACACCAAAACCCACCCCCCCCAAAAAAAACCAAGAAAACCCAACCAACCAAACAACCAACCAACCAACCAACCAAAAAAACCCAAACAAACAGACATAAAAAAACCAAAACAAAGCACAACATCCAACCAAAAACAAAACAAACCACTCCACAAAAAACTCCACAAAAAAACTCCAAAAAACCCAACCAAATTAAAAAAAAAAAAAAACACAAACCACAAAAACCCCTCCAAAACCACAAAAAACACCAACTAACCAACCAAAAAAACCCACAAAAAAACCAAGCAAAACCACAAAAAACTAACCAACCAAAAAAACCCCACAACCAAAAAGAAAAACCCCAAAAATATGAAAATCCACATTACAGGTAACTTTGGCCCTGACAGCCAGCTGAGGTGGCAAAAAGAACATTGCTCTTCCATTATGCTTTTATTCCAATTTCAGTTCAGGCACATTTCCTCAGTGGGGGCACACACCTCTCCTGTAATCTGAGGTTCTGCTGCAGCCCTAAAACCCACAGGACAAAGCTGCTCAAAAACCTGGGCAGCTGCCATCAGCATGTCCCGACAATTCCTGGGTAAAAAACCCCACAAATACCAGCAAACACAACCCCCAAAGAGGTGTCATCCAAACATTTTATACTCTGTCTTTTCAGGGGAAGGAGGAAAGCAACCCTGATGAATCCTAAAGGCTCCTCCTCACTCCCCAAATCCAAATAATTACCCGCAGTGCAAGAGCTCACATAAATCACTGCTCACTGCAGCTGGCACTCCCTGCAGCCCAAATCCTTCCAGAAACACCAAAATTCACCGCGCCGTGTGGCACGTGCTGCCCTCTGAGCACAGCTACACACCTCCCTAAATCACCACAGCTACTCCTGCCACTAAATACTACAGCCTTAAAAATGCACCAGTTTTAATCGTTAGTGCAGTGTTTGAATCGCAACAGCTTCCAAAGTGACCGCCCCCTCACAGAGGATCATAATGACATCTCCTGGCTCTTAATCGCTATTAGTCACCTTCGAGGCAGAATGGATCCCTCACAGGAGTGCCAGAGAGCCTGAAATATGCGGAATTAACTTTCACTCACTCCAGAGAGGTTTGCAAGTGGTGCATGCTGTAAGATTCACCAAGTGCCCAGTTCCAAAACAAACACTGCACTTCTAAAATATAGGTTATGGTTAACAGCACCCAGTGGCTGAGAATGCTCTGAGATTCCACCAGAATGTCTAAATTGCTTCACAGTTAACAATAAATGTGCAAATACTGGGATGGACTTCAACTGTCCGGGAAAGCAGGACATTCTTCAGGAAGGGACCCCCCGAATCGCTCCAGGCTGGGGCAGAGGGGCTGGAAAGATGCCCAGAGGAGAAAGGCCTGGGGGTGCTGGGGACAGGGGCTGGACACGAGCCCAGGGGGGCAAGAGGCCGATGGCACCTGGGCTGGGCCAGCCCTGGGGTGGCAGCAGGACCAGGGCAGTGCCTGTCCCCTGAGCTGGCCCTGCTGAGGGACCTCGAGGGCTGTGTCCAGCTCTGGGCACTCACAAAGGGACATTGAGGGGCTGGAGCGTGTCCAGGGCAGGGAACGGAGCTGGGGAAGGGGCTGGAGCCCCAGGAGGGGCTGAGGGAGCTGGGAAGGGGCTCAGCCTGGAGCAAAGGAGGCTCAGGGGACCTTGTGGCTCTGCACAGCTCCCTGACACGAGGGGGCAGCCGGGGGGGTCGGGCTCTGCTGCCAGGGAACAGGGACAGGAGGAGAGGGAACGGCCTCAGGCTGGGCCAGGGAGGTTTAGATTGGGTATGGAGTCCCCATCCCTGAAGGGATTTAAAAGCCACGTGGATGTGGCACTTGAGGACATGTTTTAGTGGTGGCCTTGGCAGTGCTGGGTCAATTCAAGATCTTAAAGTCCTTTTCCAGCCTAAACAATTTTATGATACCCAGAAAAATGTCCTCAGTGCTCCTGTATCCCCAAGAGCCCCTGCCTGTCCCTGCTGACAGAGTCACCTGCACAGAGAGGAGGAAGCAGCTGGATTTATCTGCATTATGATCAGTAGTGCAACAACCCTCCTCACCTGTTCACATCCCACCGGGTCATGTATCATGTAGGTCTCTATTTTCTCTTTAAAGTACATCTTTGTGATGCCCCTGACACTTTCAAGCCTCTTCACACATGCTCGTGTGACAGGACGTGCTGTGTTTTGGATTAGGTATTGTCACAGGGAATGTTTGAAATAATGAAACCTGGAAACAGTTTCACGATTTGTTATCCTAAATACATCCAGCCATTTTTGCTCAGGCTCGCCCAGCTTTCCTCCCATATTCAGCATTGGTTTGACAGAACCAGAATTTCACGTGCATTTTTCTTAGTTTTGAGTGAAGCACGTCCCAGAAATGTTTCTTGGGGTCGCAGTGGAACTTACACAGGGAGCAGTGACAGAATCACTACAGGCAAAGTGCTCCACTGTGGGGAACAAGAAATTCCTCAGGTTTTTGTCTGTTCTGGAAGAAACAACTGAACTGTGAGCATGCAACATCCTCTATTATAAATGTAGACATTTGGCCACAAAACAATGGCAAATTTGTAGGTATGTTTGATGCAACCACATTTTTCATAGAATTGAGACATTTTTTGGCTCTTCTATTTCACTGAAGAAACCCAAACAAACTGCACAAAAGGCTTCATTTCCAACAAATATTCCAGCCAGTAACTGAAATGAACATTGCAAGACCCGGCCCTAAGTTCATGCTTAAAAAAAATTCTTTGGTATAAATATAGATTTAATTGTTTTCACCTTGCTTCCTTGTTCCCTTTAGAAAATATAAGGCCATGCAGTTAATTATTCACACAAAAATCTCCTCTCCACGCAATTACAGAATAATAGAGAATTCCAGGTTTATTCATGCACTTGCTTTTTTCAGAGCTTACAGACCGCTAAGAAATGAAAATATTTGAAGTGAAATTAGTTTTGTGCTGACAACTCATAAATTATGGGCCTTCAATTTGAGTTTGGGTGACAGAGAATGGCACCTAACCTTTCTGCATTCCTACTCCAAGGCAGAATCATCCTGAAAACACAGCCAGAGCAGCGGATTGCCTCTTCCACTGAAAATCAGGTGACTTTCATTGCTCGGGACTGAGGCACGGCTTAACAAACTATTACAGCATGGTATCTTTGATTTTAAATTAAATGTCAAGCACAGTTATACAGTGGTGGAGCACCCAGGGCTGTCTGGCAGAAGTGCAACATGTTGCACGCAGGACGTCAGGAGATAAGACAGAGAAACGCAGCCAGCCAGGAAAGCTGGGCTGCGGGAGCGAGGAGCCCAGGACAGACAGACAAGCCCTGCCACGCCAATTTCCTGCAGTGCCGCTGTCACTCAGCCCCTCCGAGCCCGGGGAGCAAAACTGGCACAGAAGGGACAGAGGGGACGAGCTCAGAGGGGTCTGCACGACAAAGGAAAGGTTCATAAACGTAAGGAAGAGCCTTCAGATTTGTGTTACTGAACAAATTGGTAAAGAAAAAAAACCCAGAAAAATTAATTTGCACACAACTGACCTAGTGTTCCAATACCTAAAATTTTTTGTACAATGTGGGGTTTTTGTGGAGGTTTTTTGTTTGGTTGTGTTTTTTTGGTTTTGTTTTGTTTGTTTGTTTTTTGTTGGGATTTTTCATTTTTTTTTTAGGGGTTTTCGGGGTTTTTTTTAACAAAAAAAATTTTGTGGGATGCCTTTAGCATAAGGCAAGGAAGGTCACAAGTGCCCTTGTCTACAGGTATGAACACCACCTTTGGAAGCCCAAAAATCCATTTTGCCACTTCATGGTCAGATCTTAAAGATCCTAAAGTCCTTCTCCAACCTAAGCAATTCTACGATTCCCAGAAAAATGTCCTCAGTGCTTCTGTATCCCCGAGAGTCCCTGCTGCAGGCTACAGGGGGGCTGGACCCTGAACCCCCACAGCCCCGGCCTGTGCTGGGTGTCTGTTCCAGGTGTCACCTGCGGGCTGCAGGGACCTCTGCGAGGAGGGAACGGGGCTGTGCCGTGTCACACGCTGCCAGTGCCACCACAGCCCCACCGCAGGGCAGGGACACTGCCCAGCAGCGAGGGAGGAAACGAGAAACAGCCCTGAAAACACCTAAAAAACCAGGGAAGAGGCCTGTTATCCTCCAGAGAGAAGATACATTCTGTACGATCCCAGGATGGGTTGGGTGGGGAGGAACCTGGAGGATCATCCAGTGCCACCCCTGCCGTGGGAAGGGACACCTCCCACTGTCCCAGGCTGCTCCCAGCTCCAGTGTCCAGCCTGGCCTTGGGCACTGCCAGGGATCCAGGGGCAGCCCCAGCTGCTCTGGGCACCCTGTGCCAGGGCCTGCCCGCCCTCCCAGGGAACAATTCCTGCCCAATATCCCATCCAGCCCTGCCCTCTGGCACTGGCCGCCATTCCCTGGCTCCTGGCCCTCCAGCCCTTGGCCATTGTCTCTCTCCATCTTTGCTGCAGCTCCTTCAGGCCCTGCAAGGCCATAGTGAGGTCACCCCAAAGCTTCTCCTCTCCAGGCTGAACAATGCCAGCTCTGCCAGCCTTACAGGCTCCAGGAGAGCCAGGCTATCCCTTGGATAGAGAACAGATTTCATACATCACACTACAAACAGGGCAAAGCTGGCCTCCAGGCAGTGCCAGCACCTCACTTTGCCAATGGTCCCCGTGTCTTGTCACCCATCACCACCAAAACCAGGGTGTTTATATCACCACTGGAAGCTCCACTTCAGTGCCCAGTGGGAACAGCCGTATTTTGGCTGCTTTTAGATTTTCCAGCCTCCGTTAAATCTTGTTGCACAGATGTGCCAATAAGTGATCAGGAGCTGCAAATAACAGTCAATATGCCATCCTCCTGATGGCCTGGCTCTACAATTTGTGCCATCTGCAGTTGTCACGTGAGATGTTTTATGCAAAGGTAAGTCTCAATAGGGAGTGGTACTGAGAGAAAGTTAAAAACCTGGTGTGATTCTCCGGGCTTGTGTCAGTGGGTGCACGGGGGAATTTCATCAGCCCACCAAATAAAAATGAAAGTTTCATGTGGTCGTGACTGATCCACACAGATTTCACTCTCAAGAGGCAACAGAGCAGTTTAAAATTTTGAAGCATATGGCTTTTATAGCTACAGTTAATTTGAGTCTTCTTACTATGAAAACATTTTAAACACCTGTCATTTTTAACTTATGAAGTTATTATCAGGCTCAGCTAACAACAGAATACTGCATATTACTGCAGTAATTAGTAACCCATTTTCTCAAAAGGCTGAATTTTTTAAGAACATGACAATAAGCCCTTTCATCTGCATAAACTTTCAGGATCCAATATTGACAATTCCATTTCCAAAAGTCTCAGGTGACAACCTGCTGCCCCCTCACCTCTGCCTGATACAGCTGCCAGTGCCATGAGGGTGCTCAGCCAGGAGCTGAGGTGTTGCTGGTTCAACCACTGCAGTTTCTAAGAGCCAGCAGCTATGGAATTTTCATGTTCAAGCTTAAATTAGTTTGCCATGTTTTGAAGAAAAGCTGATAAAGAACTCTCAGAACTCTCCCTCCACCTACCAGCAAACCAAGAACCACTTTGCACTGCCAGCCATCCCTCCATTGGGTGGAGTTTCCTGTTCACATCCTATGATGGCTTTCTTTTAACCCCTCCTGGTCTTGTCACCTTCAGTAAAACACAATTTACCTGTGTTAGAGGTATATGAGCAGCACATTTCCTTATCTGCTTTAGGTATCCTGGCTTATATCTGCAGCCATAAATTCTAGCCCATATATAATTCACTGTACGACACACCACTGTTGTCTAATTGCACTGAGCTGTGTAAATAAGATGTATAAAATATATTTCTGGCCATTATAAAAAAATTTAGAGCTATTATCATAACAGTCTTGGTTTTTCAGAAGATATTCAAACCCAGAAACCTTTCTACAAACCCCCGCTGAAATTCCCAAACCAGAAGGAACAACATTGGCTTCCGGTGAGGGTTGGATGCATCATGGAGCAGCCACCTGGAAATCATGGAGAAAGCCCAGGTGGCCTTTGGGGACACGCACAGAAGTAATTTGATATTCAATAACATTACTGTAGAAGTAATGTGATGTTCAATGACGTCACAGTGGAAGTAATGTGATATTCAGTGTAAATAAAGGGGAAGGGAGCTCTCTTACCCGAGGCTGAAAAGAGAGCTGAAGTCAGCAGCAGGTTGACTTCCTACTCACCAGAAGGTTTCTCTTCCCACTGCTCACCGAGGAGAACAAGCCTTGGAAGAGATCCCAAGCACTTTCTGAGAAACATTTAATTGAGTAACTCCTTCTGACACAAGGGGAGCATGTAACTGACAATTCAGAGACGGGAGCGAGACTGAGAATTGATATTGTGCCTGCTGTCTACACCTAAAAGCATTACTTTTAAACCATGGTACCAGCATTAAAATCAAGCAAATGTACGTGAAAGTCAACCCATCTTAATTCTGGAATACTTTGAGGCAACCTCTGAGGATCTTCTGATAACAAACCATGTTCTTTCTCTTGGCAAGGGAGCGCCATTCCTGTAGGAGAGCTTTTGTGCCTCAGGGAACACCAGGAGGTCACTGTGAAGGGGACGTGAGGCACTGCACAAATATTTCAGGATCGATGAATTTTCTGAAGCAATCAGGATGTATTTAATGAAACAAATTCATCCAGTCCCTTCAGGCAGGCCTTTTGCTTCAAGGGAGAAGGAAATTATCAGTTGTAAATGAATAATAAATCTAAATAATCCACTGCTAAACAGGGGGAGCCCATGGGCAGGGACACCTTGCACTGTCCCAGGCTGCTCCCAGCCCCAGTGTCCAGCCTGGCCTTGGGCACTGCCAGGGATCCAGGGGCAGCCCCAGCTTCTCTGGGCACCCTGTGCCAGGGCCTGCCCACCCTCCCAGGGAACAATTCCTGCCCAAATATCCGATCCCAATGTACTCTCTGGCAGTGTGCAGCCATTCCCCCTTGTCCTGTCACTCCAGGCCCTGATAGAAAGTTTCTCTCCACCTTTCCTGCAGCTCCTCCAGGCACTGGGATGAAGCCCAGGGCAGGTTATCACACCCTGGCTCCTTTCACTGCCCTGGTTCAGTCCTCCCTCCGTTTTTAGCTCTGCTGTGGTGTTGTTCTTCAGCTGAGCACATCAAGAGGCTGCAGGAAGTATCTGCATCTGCTTAGCCTTGCTCCCAAAAGGGGGTGAAAAATTTAACACACTGCTCTGAGAAACTGAAATGGTGAAAAGACTGCTACATAAATCCAAATTTTCTACCTACCTTTTTTTTTTTTTTCCCCCAAAAAAAGTCAATATAATGATTTTCCTTGAAGCAAACAGAGCCCAGCCAGTTAGGGGATAAAGACTTTACCCTTTCTAAGTTAACACCATTCAGCTACTATCTCCCTAATAACTCCTGGCCATAGCAGTGACTCCTAGATATATTCACTTAATCCTGCTTTATCCAGCAGCCTTGGCAGCCAGCAGCACTTTGCAGGGAAATGCAGGCCTCTCCTAAAGACACACTGTGGTAAACAAGATCAATAACTCCTCATTTCTTGCAGGAGCCAGTGGCAGCGCACACCAAAGTCAGACTTTATTTACATGTGAAGCACTGACTGAAACCATGAGGACTCTGGATGTGCTAATTATCCTGCCAGTGCTGCACAGCCCCAGTGGAACCTAAACACACATCCTGTTAGTCCATCAGCTGATTATTGGATCCACCAAGACTAAAACAAGTATTAGAGAGACTTGAAAATGAGAAATTTCACGGAATAGCAGGAGGCAGCTGTTGTTCAGGTCTAAAAACATAGCCTAAGTGTACAGTAAATTCATTATTTTCCCCTATAAATCTAGAGTTGAAGCTTTTAGTAAAGCTTTTCTGCGCTCTAAAGATTAAATTTTACTTTTCCTACTTTATTACGTGAGTGGATTTGAGATTGCAGTGCCCAGATTGGTGTGAGGGCACAAGAAAGTTGTTTCACTGTAGGAAGAGGTTCACAAGGGCTCCCCCCCATATTAATTGCAAAATCACTTCCCACATGTAAACAAAGAAATCCACAATATTTAATCTGCCCCAAGCAGCAGCAAGTGGCACAAAAGTGGTTCCTAGAAAAAAGGAAGGATTCTACAGTGAAATTAAATGAGGATGTAATTATTCCAGTATCTTTTGTTTATTTACTTCAAGATGAAGCCCATAGTGGGAAGAAACTGGTGTTTAAAACCTGTTTTCCCTAAAGAAAATCCCTTACAGGAACTTGAGAACAGCTTAAAACTGTGCTGACAGTTTTTAGAAGCTGGATTGATTACACGCAGGGATTTCAAACATCCAGAAGCTGCTGCAACTGATGAAGTAGATTTTTAAATTATTTTATTATTGACTCATCGGTCAATTAAAACACCTTTACTCGGCATTTTCTGCCTGAAAATAAAAGCCACTAGGGAGCCACAGCACGCTTGGAAGCTAACAATTAGCAACAACAAACTTTTCAAGTGTCTATAACCAAGGCTTGTTTTCAATTAAGAAATCCTTACTGAGGCAGGTTCAGGGTTTTTTTGGTCTTGTTTGGTTGGTTTGTTTGTCGGTTTAGTTTGATTAGGAGGACACTTTCCCTCCCACCACTGCTGTCCTGCTTACCACCAGAACATTAGGCTGGACCACACTTCTGCAGAGAAAGTTCAGCTACTCTGAGGCCTAATTACAATTTTCAGGCTGAAAATAAGTTTATGTTACTTTCAGTAAACAGCATTTCATTCTTTAGGGATCACATATCATTACAGTGCTACATCTAAAGGTTAAAATCCGAGCACGCTGCTGGAAGGTTTAAGTGGTGTCCTGAAAAGCCACTGTCATTATTTATAATGGCCTCCCCAGCTGCAAAGGGTGGTGGATGGCACAAATTAAATGTTTGCTGAGAGAAAAACCTTCTGAGACGAAAACAAAGCAAACAACAAACTACAGACGGTTAGCCAGGAATTAATTGAGAGTGACCAGTGCTGAGGCTGGAAGGCTCCTACCCCTCTCTCCACAGATCACCCACAAGTTGGGTATTTCTGGTTTCTGGGGAATGCCCACGTGTCACCCCTTTGTGCCGTGCAGGGAAGATGCATTCTGCCAGCTCTGCCCCTTTGTTTCCCTTGGGGTGTACATTTAATTGCCTCGTTAGGGACCATTTGTAGCTGTGTGCTTTGCTATGGCTCTCGCGCCCAGCACGGTTCAGACCCTGCTGCAGGAGCACCAGGAAGGGTGTGCAAGCACATGGAACGTCTGGGGACAGCAGCAGAGGGCTGATCCCCCCCAGGGCAGGCAGGATGGGGACTCATTCGTGGGCTGGTGATGATATGGGGTGCAACTAGACAGAAAATAACACTCAACGGCCAAGGACTGCGTTTATCACGCTACAGAGATAAAACCCACCAATCATCTCACCAATCATCTCACCTTCGCTCCCAAAATGAAGTAAAACAGACCCATCTTCAACCACAGCTTCACACCAATGGGTACAAAAGAAATCCCAAAGCCAAACCCCCCCC
>VZTG01000546.1:140798-177165 GCA_013397845.1 Melanocharis versteri
GGAAAAAAACAATTCTAATTATTTCCCTTAACATTCTGCTCCAATCTCTCTTTTCCTTATTAACTGCTTAACATTTAAGCATCCTTCAAGCACCATAAGACTGCTCTGTTTTAGCAACAGGCTCTTTAGACGTTGGGAAATGTTCCGGGGAAACCTCGAGTGTGTTTTGACACACACTGAGCCAGATAAAATGATTCTGCCACTTGTTTACAGCACAAGTGACAATATTATTTCAGAGTCCTGGAAGAAGTGACAGACAACTGGTAGCCTCCGGGGAGCTCGCAGGCTTGCAGGCAGCGCAGCGTTTTGGCACCACCCTGCAAGCTGTGGACACGACTGTCACCTCCCTGATGGCTCCCAGCCACTCCAGGCTCCATCCAGGCCTCCCATCACCGCCTCAGAGTTATCCACGCTCTGCTGCTTTGAGCCACTCGCCCTTTTCGGTGTATTTTTAACTCTTAAATCACCCATATTATTATTTTTTAGGCTCTGTTCAGTGTTCCCCCAGCGTGGCGGGAGCTTTGGGGTCGTTCGTACAACAGCCAGGTGGTTTGGGACATCAAAAAACCAGAGTTACCGAAGCAACTCTCTGCAGGTTACTGCTGCCTCTCCAGGGAAACTTAACTCTCGCATTACAGACTTATTTTGGGGTTTTTGTGTGTGGTTTGAAAAGGGAAAATAAACCCAATAATTTGTGAGCTTTTGAAATTCCATTTACACAGCCCAGTATCTCAGCACTTGAACAATGAAATAAATAATTAAAGCATTTCTATTTCAAAGCACAAAGGGAAAGCAAAGAGCTGGAACCCCACTGGAAGGCCTCCAAGTCAAATATAAGAAAGAGCTATTCTGAAAAAATATTGTACCTATACTGTTGCAAAGTATTATGAATTATTTCTTTCTGGAAATAGCAGTGGAGCATTGGGCAGGGGTAGAACAGCAGTGCAATGACTCATGGCATTTTCTGCAGTGATTCATGACATTTCTGAGAATTCAGCAGCACCTGAGGCCCTCCATTCCACAAATACAAATTCCACAAATGCAAATCTAACCTGAACCTCCACACAGCAGGCGTGTCCCACCTGGAACACTCACGAGATGCTGTGCAAAACAAGGACTTCTGAGGTCAGCTGGAAAAATGTGAATTCCTAGAGTTTCTTTACTTTAAAAACGGCAAACTTTTACAATTCCTGGAAACAAGAGCCACTTTTGTCTCGTACTAATCACTGTGAAAGGTGGCAATTTAAAATGCAAACATTGGAGCACATTCCCATTGCTCCCCTGAAACGTGACAGGAGATCACAATTGTTTCTCAAAGAGCTCACAGATGCGCTTGGCTATATTTTTCATAATTTTTTATTCCTTTTTTTAAGCAAAGAAGACACATTCTCACTAGACTTCCTCACGTGCAGACCCAGCGACACATTGACAACCAGAGCTATGCCAGTCTGTGAGCCTGTGAGTGGGACACCTTTTCCCATTTGTAAACCTCGGGTGGTTCTTTGGATCCCACAGACAGCAGTGGATTTTCAAAGGACTTTATTGGAGCACCTAAACCAAGTCGGACAGACTTTGAAAATACTCAGCAGTCAACAGGTCTTGTTTAGAATACTTCACACTTAATGAGCCTGGAGACATTATGAAAATATCTTGAAAATTTACCAGATCCTTACATTAGGACCATTCCCTGTGCTTTGCATCAGTTGCCCTTGCAGCTCCCCAGCAGCTGAGCTGTCTCCTCGTGCTGGTTTCTCCTTGGAAGCTTTTGCCACGAAACTTCTGTCAGCGTGGAGTCATCCGCGAGCCAAGGAGGAGGGATCCAGGTTCACATATTGCAGCTCTGTCACGTCTTGATGTTCTCTCACTCGTCAGTACATCCCTGGCACTTCACAGACACTCCCTGGCTTCTCCCCAGGATGATCTCACGGACCTACCACGGAGTTAAAAGCTGATGTATTTCGCAGATCACATTTGGTGCCACTGCCCTTGGGCAGGAAACATGGACAGGGCAATTATCTAACCCTTGTGTTGGGTTTGATTTACAAGAAATTATGCTTTAGGGAGGCTGAGACATGAGTTGGGGCAAGGCAAAGGAGGATGAGAAACAGGACAAGACCAGGATGAAGAACTTTGGGATATTGACAGTCTCTCCCTCAACCTCGCTGTAATCGTTCCTTATGAGAGACAAATCCTCCAACAAGAATATTTTCATTTTCCTTTCCTTCCTGTGCTGCTCACGTGCTCACTCGTGCACCCAGTGCCACGTGAGTCCCACCAAAGCCTTACAGGGACACAGCCATGGAAGGAAACAGGACTGAAGGTCATTAATCGAAAAATAACATAAATGTAAACGAAGCCAATCAGGAAATACGATGAGTAAAAGGAATTTCTGAGCTGGCGGGACATATCTTAGTTAATACTGAGTTTCTAACCTGTGGCAGGAGGTGGGGTGTCAGGTACGGTGGGGAACAGGACAGGTTATGCTCTGTGGGTTGGAACAAAGATTTCAAACCATTACTACTAACGAGCTACACACACTCTTAAAACACGTTCATCAGGTTGCATTTAACCGTGACTTAGAACATAGATTATATTTCAATCACCTTTATCTTCACAGTAACTAAGGAAAAAAACCTGTGGTTTTAATTTTTAATCACTATTAGGTGCCACAAGCAAAAGCAACACAATCACAACCAAATAATATCTAAAGTATTCTGGTTTAAACACACAAATTAAGAAAATATTTGCAGCCATCAGTAGAGAATTTAATCTGAAAATGCTTGAGATGTTTTTGTCTTCTGCCTGCTCCAAAACTATTGCATTCCAAGGAATTCTTTGTTTCAACACTTCTAAATGGTTAAAAAGCACAGTTTAGGAAACAAAAGTTAGTTAAAGAACTTTTTAAATTTTCAGAAGGCAATTTTCAAACAGTGGCTAAAATTATATAGAACAGAGATTTTTAAAAATATTCTTTTCCCTCACTTGTCTGTCATTCTGTAAGGAAGAGGGACAAAAGGGGAAAGCCAAAAATCAAAAGCATTAAGCACTGCATGCAGCATTCAGCTGATTAAGAACATAAGAAGCCCTCACCGTTTTCTGAAACCTTTCCATTTTTTGGTTTCTTTCATCCTTAAAAGCCAAATCCAGAACTTCTCTGAGGTTAAAGCAATGCTGCCAAAGCATCTCAAGCCAACTTGGGTGAGGTATGTTTGAGAGCAGGGAGTGCACTGCAGCATTTCCAGTATTCCGAGTGTCTGGAAAGTGTGATCAGGCTGGAAACCCCATTCCAACGTGTGCTTTGAGTGTGCAACAGGCAAGGAAGGTTTCAAACCCCTCAGGACCCCTCTCCTGCTGATCCTTTTCAGTGTATAACACATTCTCCCCCATATTTACAGGAAGAACACCAGAAGCACAATAAGCAGCTTAAATGAATCGCTGCTGTTACTGTTAAAAACAAAGATCTGTCCACGTTACCCAACTCCAGCTACGGGAAAATATTCCTTGTTTTGTGAATCAAGTGACATTGCTTGATATCTTCTCTATCCTTTAGTCATTAAGGATGCACAGATCAAAGCTGGCTTATAATTATTTTTTAAAACTCCCAGCACTCAAGGGAAGAGTTGTTAAAGATCCCAGATCTCCCGAGCCAGCGCTCCTGCTGCCCCGCTGGGCCTTCTCAGAGGAGGATTCACACATTTTAACATCCCCTTGGCATGCCAAGAGCTCTTCCTCAGGACCTGTGACCTAACCTTGGTGTGGTCTGCTTTGCCCCTGACCGAGGGCACCGTGCCACAGGGATCCATCCCAAACGTGTCCAGGATGGGCTGCAGCCTGGGCACTGCCCCTTCCCTCTCCCCTGGTGCTGCTGCAGCTCCCAGAAACATGCCACGTGCCGAGCTAACCTGTGTTCCACAGCTCCTTTATCTGCCAAAGGCAGTGTTTGGGAGCAGACACGGGAATTTACAATGGATACAACCAGCGAAAACAGATTTTCCTGTGGCTACATTGGTGTTTACACTGGAAAGAGAGAAAAATTCCAATACAGGATGAAGGATGGTTGAGCACCCAATGCCAACACAGCCTCTAGTACAAATTCCCACCCAAGTGTGTTGCTGCATGTATTCAGAAATCCCTGTTCCACCTGAAAGAAGGAAATTCATTCCAGTAACTGGTCTGGGAGAGTCTGGCACCAGAACTCAGCAGCAGTGACCAGAGAGGGGCAGGGACACACGGGGGGAGCTGTGTCCATCCTCCCCTGGGGATCTCAGCTGCCTCCCAGGGACACGCAGGAAAGCGGCTCTGGCAATTCCTGGCACTTCCAGGCTCTGGATGGTTTGGGTTGGAAGAGACAGAGATCATCCCATCCCACCCCTGCCATGGCAGGGACACCTTCCACTGTCCCAGGCTGCTCCCAGCCCCAGTGTCCAGCCTGGCCTTGGGCACTGCCAGGGATCCAGGGGCAGCCACAGCTTCTCTGGGCACCCTGTGCCAGGGCCTGCCCACCCTCCCAGGGAACAATTCCTGCCCAATATCCCATCCAGCCCTGCCCTCTGGCACTGGCAGCCATTCCCTGGCTCCTGTTGTTAAAGTGGCACCAGGAACAAGTTGGGTTTTCAGACCTTAGTAGAGAAAATGAGATCTTTTTTTCAGATAAAATACTGTAAATTACCTGTACTGATGTGCAGAGAATCAATGCTTCAGGAATCATTATATTTCACACTTACAGAAAATTTCGGATCTCTTCAGGTATTTCAATTTATTCTGGGGGATGACTCTAGTATCTGACTTGCCAAATTGTGCTGAAGTGTGTGTAAAATCTGACCTCCTTCAGATGGTATCTGATCTCCATGAAGATTGCACAAGAGACTGCTTCCCCTTGTTAAGGGACTTTAACTCCCTGGTTTGCTATTTATTTCCCTATAGTGGAAAAATCCAGTGGAAAAAAACCAGAAAAAAAACATTTTACTACATACACTGTAGAAAAATAATCTTATAATATAAAATACTCAGAATTTATTAATTTCTGTTTTACATATTTTCCTATTATTTCATCATATTGTTTGGTAAAAACTAAAGCCAAATATTATAATAGATTCAAAATACATTTGTGCTCATTTTTCCAGAAATTGTCAGGGTAAAATTATTTTGATTTGAAGAGAAAAGTGGAATATCAATAATAGGGGCTCGAGAGGAAGTCTAATACAAAACCCTGAGCACCATAACATTGAACACAACAAGTATAAAGGCAGAAGAGCAAAACCACAAAACTGGCTTGGTTTTAATCCAGACTTGATTCAAAAATTGGCTTTGATCAAAAGTTATTTTTAATTTCTTCTGGCTAAACACAGTGCAAGATTTCCAGTTATTCTAAGTGCATGTTTCAATATGACAATATGATAAAAATTGTATCAAAATTATACTAAAACTTAATTAATTTTAATATTTTGAGCTTTCTATATTTTAAAGTTTTATTTTAAAATTTGTGTGAATTCTGAAATATGTCCATTTTTGTTCTAGCCAAAATAAAAACAGCCTTCATCCTTCCAAAGAAGGATTTTCAGCATCTTTCTCAGCTATAATAGAAAAGGTCCTACACTGAAATTCATTAAAATAATGTGTATGTTTTGGTCAAATAGATCTTCTTCCAAATAAAATCCCATGTAATTTCTAAACAAGATCAGGTTGCAATGTTGGCACAACCAGCCATGGATCCCCACCCACCCTGTGCACCTACAACAGAGATTACGGAAAGATGAAATAATTTTTAAAAGAAAAAGCAATCAGGAGGAGAAGAATCTGGTTTTACCTGATAAAGAAAGGCTACAATGAAAATTTATGGTGAGCTATTAAATAAAATGTTCTGTAGGACATTATAAAAAGCACAATGAGGGTCGCTGCTTTTCATTTTTGTAGCAGCCACCTATTTTCTGCACATGAATATATTTCATGTATTTGAAGCAGATTAGACGAGGCGATGGGCAGAAGAGAGACAAATTTCATCAGCTGTTGAAATATATATAAAAAAAAGAAGTTTTAGGGTAAAGTCATCATGAGGAAAGTAGAAACAAAAATCTACTGCATTTTTTAGATAAACTACAGGTGTGCAGTTCTGCATGAAACCTCTGGAAATCCACAGGCCCCAGGACTCACAGACAGAGGTTTTCCCCACCTGGCTGGGGGTAGATGGGTTGGTTTCTGTCCCCACTTTTCCTCCCCAGGATGCAAAACTGTAATCCCATTTCATTAGCAACATCCTGCTCTCCAAAATTGCCCGTTCCCCTTCCAACTCCTCCTCCCACACGTTCACTAACAGCTCTGAGTGTGTCTTCGATGCAGAAAAACAGAGCTAACCGTGTCTGGAAATAAATAAATCATGGCATGCTAAAGCTGAGAAATTCTCCCTAAAACGCAGCCGAAATCCCTGGTGGGGGGAATCAAGCAGGCTTCGTGTCTGCTCATTCCCAACCCCGCCGCTCGTGCCAGCTTCATTCCAAGGCAGACTTTTCTCCAGCTGCTCAGTTTAACTTCTCTTAATAAATAAGATGTCCTAGAGCACAGGAATCTGCAATTCCCAAGGGGAGAATAAAACAGGGGATGAGAAGGGAAAGAAAAGATCAGTTTCATCCAACACGTCTTCAAAGTCTCGTAACCTGGTTTCTATTTGCTAAAAATGGAAAGCCGAAGCTGCCTCTGAGACAGTTATAAAAATGTAATGTATCAGCTTCCCTGGGCTCTCTTGTTCATTAAAGGTTGGGATGTTTTTTCCTCCCTCTCCTTTAAGAAAACTGCCCTGCTGCAAAGGGCATTAGAAATAAAGATTGTATTTCAGCTGAAGACAGAGTGAGTAAAAAAGCTTTCCTAATTACGTTGCTGATTACTTGAGCAGTCCTCCATTTGACAATATGATCATACTGAAGAGAGGAGAATATCTTCATTACACTGAAAAAAAATGAGAAAGTGTGGGTTTTCCAGCTTTGAAATTTATGGACTATGAGCCAGACATTTAAACTTCTCTTGAACTCCAAAAGTCCAGATAAACTTTCTGAAAACACCAATTTTTCCCTTACACAAGTATCCGTGCTACATAATTCATATTTTATGTTACTGGTAGGATTTTATGTTCTTTGGAGGAACTCCTTCACCTACAGGGACGAGCTAACCTCAAACTGGAGTGGTAACACTGGCTCTAGGCTCTGTTACTGGTTCCATTCCAGGGTCTGCTCTAGCAGATTTCTATTTATACCATGCAGGAGTCAGCAAAAAAGTCAATGATCCTGCCACATCTGGCTGTTCCAGAGGTGCAGCATAGCCCAGCATCCCAGAAACACTTCAGCAGCCTGAAAGCAAAGGAAAAGAAAAACCCAGAGCAAGTCCCAGCTGAAAACTGTGACTCCATAAAAAGCTGCTGTGCTAACACCAGGCCGGTGATGATGGCCATCCTCGTGATAAATCGTCATCTTCTCAGCTTTATCCTTCAAAATAATCTCAATACCCATTCTTCAAGCACTGCTTTTCACCCCGTTTGGAGATGGGTGGCTCGGGGAGGTTGGGAGGCAGTGCCTCCATCTGCTGACGGCAGTGGAAAAGCCCAGCTGGTTCCAGCTGCAGAACTCACTGGTTCATCTGGTTAACCAGCACCAGGCTGGGACAGCCAGGACCCCCCTGGTCGTCCCAGACAACCCCCAGTGTCTGCCTAAGTTTGAGTTTGTTCCCAGGAACTGAGCACGAGACAAGGACAGGCATCCTTTGAACAGGGAAAATAGGGGAAACAGAGAATTCATCGAGAGCTCAGCCCGAAGCAGCAGATTCCCCCCAGCCTGAGGGTGCTGCTGTGCTGCAGGGAACAGCTCAGCTGCCAGTGCTGTGTGTTAAACCCCAGCCAGTGCCTCAGTGACCTTCAGGAGTGGGGTTTTATCTGCTTGCATGGCACATTAAGTTCCTGTGTTCATACGGAATATACAGACACCATTTCTTTGCAGCTGCCACCACAGCCGAGTTCAGAGCCCCCAGCTCCGGCCCTGCAGCCCCACACCCACCCTCATGGAACTCCTCACTTTCAGACACCTCATTGCTCCATGTGATGCCAAGGAAAGAGAAAAGAGAGCTCAGATACTCCAAGTCCCCCTTGTCAGTGAATTCTGACTCAATTCCTTCAGCACAAACCAGCAGCGGACACACCTTCAATTAACGACCCACCAGACCACACCATTCCCATCTTCAACTGCCATATCCTTTCCACACCAACCCGTTCGATTATTTGAGGATTAAAAGCACAACAATTAGCTGCCATTTAATGCTTTCAATTAATCATCTTTTATGAACAATGGTATATGAGTAGTGGGACTGAGGAACAATTAAACTTGCTCATTACAGAGCACTGCGAGCTTGTTTACTGGAACTGTGTTAAGTAATCTTTCCCTTCTGCTTTAAAAATAAAAAGACTCATTTACATCACCCCCAATGGTCCAATTTCAAGCACAGTTTCTAAGGCTAAGGTTTTGAGGAAGAAAGCACACATTGCACTAATAGTCCTATGGCTCGGAGGGTACAAATAACAGGCACATTTTTCGGTACCAAGGCAGGCATGTTTCCACCCTAATTGCCACCAACAGCACAGACAACAATCTTAACTTCAGGAAAATATCATTCAGCTCTTTTCTTCCATATATTGGGTCTATATTAGGGAATAAAAAGCTTGAATTTTGCTATCCAGCCCTCAAAGCAGTAAGTGCAAGTATCTCAAGCTCTATCGCCAAGGAAATTCACTTTGAGTTTCTCTCCATTCCCCAGCACCCCTTACCCATCCCTGGGACACCCTCTGAACGAGGCAAACATGAATGAATACACACATAAATAAAAGATACTTATAAATACACATCACTGTATCAAAGAGCAAGGACAGACTGTTTTACTTCAGAGATAATAACTCCTTGACCAACTTACCTGAGGGAGCTCCTTTCTTCATGGACAGACCTCCATAAGAGCCCACACCTCAACCTCCCTCAGCTGTTTAAAGGGAAATCCCGAGCCCTGTCCCACACGGGTGACCCTCCAAACGCCAGCTGCTGCTCCCACTCTGCTTTCCAAGGTGAGGGGCAGGGGATGGGAACAGGGTTATCCATCTCTACTGATCTCACCCGGTCTGAACTCCAAACCCAAGGTAAACGTCTCGTGCCAAAACATTTCTACCTAGAAGCCTTCCAGTATTCAGAGGATTCAAACTGCAAGTTCTCTGCAAGGCTGTTACCAGCCCAGATTGTGCAAGGAATTTCTTAGTTCTTGTGTAATACTCGAGTTTCACAAACCAGCAGAGAGCCACATATGTTCTCTCTGCATGGAAAGTTAACTGTGTCTTCCACTATCATCACAGTCAATGCTCCATCCCTGGATGTATTGGAAGGGATGGACATTCCATCCCTTAAATCTAATTTATTTTAATGAAAAAGAAAGCTACACACATTTATGAGATTAAAAGGAGTGTGGTTTGGTAGCCTTGTGGTTACTGTGTTCTGTGAAACCTGAGTTTCCAGCTATATCATAAAAAGCCTTTTTTGTGCTCAGTGACCTCCACCACAGGGCACATCCAGGTTTTTTTGGCAATCAGGTGTGGTGGAACCCTAGAAATTGCCTCCCAGGAAAACACCCTTGGGTTGCATCGGCACCATCCTCCTCTTTTTATACTATTTTCCCAATTTCTGCACAGTAACAAAGCTTGGGGAGCTCTTCCCATGGAGAAACCTTCATTGCTGCAGCAGGAAAGAGAATTAAATGCAAATGTCCCACTCCACAGAGTGCAGATTGTAACCAGTAGGATTTGATATAAAAGCTGGTTGTGGCACCGTTTTTCAAGATGGCATCACTTGTTGGGTAGTTGGAGGATTTTTTAAAAGACATGGCTCTTCTAAAGAGCTACAAAAATTTATTTTCATCATCCCCTCTGGTGCCTGAATCTCTCTTGGATTTATCTTAAATGTTGCCCAGTTCAGATCTGCATGTTGTGAGCCTGGCAGGAGCTCAGGGACTCCTCCTGGCTAGTTCTAAACAGCCTGTTTGGATTAAATATTTGGAGTAGCCACCTACACATATCCATGCATTTGGGAAGCAAAAAGAAGTCTCCTGACTAGGAGAGATTTCTACCAGCAAGCCCAAGAGCTCAGCCAGAACTGAGGGTGTCTACATCCATTATTCAGCTCAGTAATTTGTCAGAAATCAATGGTACAGGTCCAGCTGCCACAAAGAACTGAAATCAATAGGATGGAATCTGCTCCTTTTCAGAGGACTGAACTCCAGTTAGTCTGGAACTCCAGAACAGGCAGATTCTGAGAGAACAAGTAGAAATAAATGCTGAAATCTCAGAAGATTGATAAGGACAGGTTCTCCACCCCACTGTAATTGAGGAGCTGTGGAGTTGTAACTCTGGTCGGGGCCTGTGCAGGACTGAGGTAAATCCAGGATAATAAGCTGAGCCTTTAAACCTTGCTGCATGCCCATGGATAAAAACAGCTCCATGTTCATAAAGAAAACCTTATAAACAGGTAAAAAGCACTCCATGTTTTCCTTTGCATGTGTTAGGGTGATGTGCTGGGATGAACACAAACTGAGAGGGAGCACCCAGATGGAGAGCAGGGAAAGGTGTGTTCCTTTCTGCTCTCTGCTCTCCATGAGCTGATCCCACAGGCTCAAAAGAGGAAGGGGAAACACTGGGGAATGTTTGCAGTGCCGTGCACCTCCTGCAGTACCCATGGACACGGCACGCCCTCGGTGTGCACAGGTTAAATCTCATTTACTGTGGCAGGGATGGGCACACTGCACGGGCCGGGCCTGATCCGGAGGAGCTGCCAGAACAATCCCATGGATGCAGCAGCTCCAGTCCTGCTTCCCAGTGAGGAGCAGCTCATTTCAGCCTCCTCAGCTCCTCATCCAGGCCCTTCTGCACAGGTGCTCTTCGTCGGCCACTTCCCATTTTTACACTGGCATTTTGTTGGGCAGTGCCTTGGGAATTTGTTCCGAGGGTTTGGATGGGGCTAAGGATGGTCCCGCTTGCATTCAGTGGCATTCCTGTGCCCCTGCCCAGCCTGCCTTGGCATGAATCCCCCCTTGCTGCCCATCCTTCCGAGCCAGCAAAGCAAGGAAGTGGAATTCAGTGGAAAACCTGATCAGATTATTCACCAAGCAATTCCAGCAGTGAGATAATGAGAGTCTGGAAAGAAGCTGGAGCAGCTCTTATCTTCTGGGTATTTCAAAGGTGTTCCACGATTTCTCACGCTTCAGATGTTTTTGATGTATTTTTCTGTACCATTTTGCAGTTTCCTGACTCCAAAACCTATCCAGATACATTATAAAAGTCCTTTTAAAATAAAACAAAACGATTGAAAATTCACATTTACATGAACAAAAGGCTTCTGAAGTTGGTTTAGAGAAATCTAAAGTTGATTAGTAAAAAGTGCTCTGCTTCTGTACTTTGCTCTTTAGGGCTCAAGTTTGCAAATGGATTGCACAGATCTGCTCAGCTTTCAGCACTTACCACAAGGATTTAAAATAAATGGCATTGCTTATGAGACAGAACATGAGCAAATATTTGTGAGGTGAGGATTTACAGCGGCCTGCTTTCAAATGAAAAGGTTGTTGCTTTATTATTAAGTCTTTTGAATATTACGATAGTTTTGTAGTAAAGATATATAGCATATGAAATACCAGGTAATGCAGCATGTGGTTAAGATGGCATTTGGATTTCATTCCGATGAGCTACATAATTCCTGTTCTAATAAGAGCCCAATTAGATAAATTTTCATGCAAACAACAATAACCTATTTCACTTTGTGGCAACTTGTTTGTGAGCAGCTTACAGTTGAACTGCATTGTTCATTTCCAGTCATTAATTTAGTCTATTCCAAGCATATTTATTCCTACAAACATTTTCTTTCCCCTGGTAAGTTTTTTTATTCATAACAGAAGAAATGTGATCTGAAGAAACATAGCTCACAGAGCCACATCCTGATATGATAGTCAGCATCATGAATTTCAAATTACTTTCCGTGAGAGTTCGCTGCTGGATAATAGAGCCAGAAACTCCACAAAAATCTCCTGCCAATCCATCACGTAGGGAATGTATTCAGAAACCCCAGATAGGGAGCAATAAAAAGCCTTAAGATAGGTGAAAAATTCTGTCTCCTAACAACATACTGATGTTAACATAACAAAACCTGCTTTTCCCGGCAAGCCCGTGTAAACAAGCACTAAACCCGTGTATTTTTCCAGGCAAATGCCCCGTGGAGGTGCTGCCAGTGCCGGGCTGTGCCAGGAGCCTCCCTTGCTGCAGCAGCTCCGCTGATGGGAGGCCAGGCAGGAGCCTCCACGCGGAATTGGGGCCTTCCCTTTGTCCTCCCCTCGGCTTCTTGTCTTCCAGCACCGGGAAAAGAGGTGCTGGGGATCTTTGGTGGCTTTCGGGGAAGGAGTGGGAGGTGGGAAAGGCGGGATGGTGCAGAACGGCAGCTTTTGTGGCTGTTTTATGAACTCCTGGCTGGTCCCTGAACCAGAGAGGTTCAGAGACTGCCGGACGGCTCCCCGGGCTCCCTGCAGGCCCCTCTTGGGGATCAACGCTGCCAGAGCCACTCAGGCTCGGGCTTTCTCACTTCCCGCAGCACCGCTGGATGCTCAAGTGCTCAGGGAGGGGGGATATCGCAGTTCTTGCCCAGCCCCATCCCCCAGCTGATGGAAATCTGGTTCCCATTACAGCGGGCTCTAATCCCGGCGCATTCCTGGCCTCCAGAGCCGCCTCCTCGCCGGCGCTCCCGTCTGAGGCCGGGACCAGGAAACTCCTTAGATGGCTCCAATCAGCCCAAACCTCCCATTTCAGCCTCAGCGCTGGCGTGTGAACCAGGGGCAGACCCTTGAACTGCGTGTTTCTCGTTGCAGCTCACACCTGGTACTTGTTTAACCCTGCAAGACCCTGACTGGATTCCAGTGGAAGGAAAACACTTCTCCTTTGAAGGCCCTGCTGTAATTTATCTCGCCGTTTCTGGCCGGTTCCTGAGAAACGTGATCCATGAGCAAAGGACTGAAATAAGCTTGCTCCAATTTCTCTGGTTTTCCATTATTAAGTGTGGCACAGAAGGAGCAGGATCTCCAACTCGTTCTGCTGTCTGTGTGTCAGCCAGAAAAAGCCATGTGCAGATGGATGCAGGCAGCCCTGCCGTGGGGAGGCACTCAGGAAGGGACGGGGCTACGAGTGTTCTCAAAATATCTCAGGGAAGTTATTAACATCTGTAAATTGTGCTCCTGTTTCCCTGACAGCAGCAGCTTTGCTTGAAGATCTCGACGTTGCTGCCAGCCTGAGAACTTTACGCGCCTGTTGCAGTGATCCCTTCCCAAAAACACATCAATCACCAAAATAAGAGGGGTCTGAGCTCCCAGGTCAGAGCTTTTATAAAAATATACATGAAACAGCCTCCCGAGCCTCTTAATTTTGCGGAGCTGCAGCCTTTCATAGAAAAAAATATAGGGCTGGATGAAAATAAAGATGTTTCCAATGTGAAAAATGCACATTGGCTCTGTACATGCAGATTGTTTCAGGAGGTGTGTATCTTGGTGATAAAATGTACCAGCATATGATAAATAATAAAAGACTTGCCCCTGGTAATTATCAAATACCCCTGAGCATCTCCTTTGAGAACCTTCCCACAAAGCACTTGCCCTTCTCCCCTCAGTGTGTAGAAGGGAAACTTTTTTCCTTTTTTCAAACAAAACCAAAGTCAGTGGCTGAGATGTGCACACAAGCAGGCATTGCCCCAGGAAACAGGTTTTTATAAAAGTAAAAATCACAAAAATATTAAAAAAAATAGAGCAACAGGCACCATGAGAGACTGGTAGGATTTGGGATCCAGAATTCCAGCATTTCCCCGGGGAATGGCACAAAGAGCATCCCTGTAGATGGGCAGTGTCCCATGGACAAAGGCAGCACCTCAGCAGGAGAATCTTGTGTTTCCAGTGCAAAGAGTTCAGACAGACACATTTTGTACAAACTTTCTGCATTTCCATGTGTTCTCCGTTAGCATTTAGGGAGGATTTCTCTGCTTTGGAAAGAATTCCTTTTTATGAAATTTGACATCCGTGATCAGAGGAATCTCCTTTATAGGCTTTAGATACTGATACATGGTTACATTCCTGTGGAAGATAAACTGAGGGAAACTAAGGAAATTACTTGTTAAATCTGCTTACACAAATCTCTCTGCCTGCTGAAACAATTAATCAGCACTGGCTTTTCTCACATATGAATGAGAAAGGATGCAAAGTCTGGAGCACTCAGTCTGGAGCCATAAGCAGGCTGCATATTTGAATTCCTTTTATTAATTGCTTTGTTGTGACACTTACCCCAGGAAAATACTTTATCAGTTGTCTCTGCTATAATTTGATATCAAATCCACTCAATATTCTACTTTTTTTTCTTCTTTTTTTTTAAACCTTTTGTCTGGACCAAGTTGTTTCTAATTTAGTGCTGTATGTCATTTGCAACAGGATCCTTCAAGTTTCCTCTCTTAATTCATGACACCTGGTTTTTGTTATTTTTAAGACAGCCAAGGACACTGGGGCATTCACTCCACACATTGTAAAAACACTTTAAAAGGGTGGCACACAGATGTATATAAACAGAGGCAAAGAGTCTATTCTGCTCCTGAAAAAATATGATTTTAAAAGAGTTGGGAATATGAGTCTGCTTCACACGGAAAAGGTTGGGTGTTTTTTCTTTTTCTTTGCTCTGTGGTGTCATGTCACAATTTAACATGGCTCTCATACACATAGAAAAAAATCATTTCAGCTGAATTGCTGGGGTCAGTGAGGGGTGAGGATCCCACCAGGAAGCAGCTGGAAGCCATTCCTGCCCCTGGCCCCGACACTGCCAGAGTGCCCCTGAGAACTGCACATCTGGAATTTGGAAAGACATCAAATTTAGTGGGACAAAATTCTTCTAAATTCATCAGTGATGTTAAGGTGAAGGTTTAAAAGTATGTCAAGCAAATATTGGGATTGGCCATGTCATTCATTTCACATTTTTTACTTATCCATGTTGAGGTCCCAGAATGAGCCCAAAGGGTTTAGGAGAGGAAAGCCCCTTGCTCCCCACAGAAAGATTCTTACCACATGTTTCCTGCCCAGTTTCACACTGCTGGTCCTGTCTCCCTTTCAGGGCATCCTGCAGTTTATTTGAGCAGCTTTTAGAACGAGAGCCACCGGGAGGAAAGGCACCTGGCTGGCAATGGCACCACTGCCACCTCACGGGATGGAACCCCATTCCCTCGGCATTCCCACTGGGACCCGTGCCAGGGCCCACGTGATGAAATCAGGGCTCTGGGGGTGCCTGTCTGACAGCAATAAACAGCCAAGACTGTCACGGGCAGATAGAATAATTTTGGAAAATTGAAGACATCAAATTGCAGCGTTATTTTGAAGAATTATTATAAACGATACTCTGTGGCAATAAATCGTTTTGCCTCAAAATAGCAAACTCTGCTGTACCTCAGTAAGGAACATAAAACACACCACTGTGTGAAGTTCTGAGCTGACAGAGTGGACATTTCCAGGGTTTTGGTGTAGCTGGTCATAGCCTGGGTTTCTGCTGTGCTCCAAACACTTCCCCCAGCTTTGCAGCCCTTTGCTGGCTGCGCCTCAGGCTGCATCTCCTGCGTGGCTGGGTCAGAACAGCAACGAACCCACAGCACTTAAAGGTCCTTTGTTTTCTTCTGTTATTTATTTTCCTTTATTATTGCTTCCTAAATAATGGGACTAAACAGAATCCCCAATGCTAGTGGCTTTCCTTATGAAAGGATTGTGGATTTCCTTGTGGAAAAAAGCCTTGTAGAAGGAAAAGCAATACAAGTGATTCAATCATTTGATGGTTTGGCCTGTCTAATTCTTTCTTTGCTTGACCATGGTTTCACCCATCCCTTGTAAAGAGCTGAGCTCCATTATTCCAGCTTCCTGTCACGTTCTGAGGTTCTTAATCTGATTTTATGAGCACTACAGCATTAATAGAACATTGCTTGTGTTAATTTTCCCTTCAGTCACCACCTACAACATATGGCCATTATTTTCACACTGGCAATATTCAAAGGAGATAGAATTTGAAGTCCTCATTTAGGTATTTAAAGCTTGAAAGTGTATTTCACTTCAAACTTCATTAGTAGGCCCCTGGCCCTCAGTGAGTGACTGAAAATCAAAGTGGCTGGGTCAGGGATCAAGTTTCAGAAGTCAATTTTCCAAATATTGTTCTTCAGAGAGCAATACATTGATATTAAAATGACAATTTGGACAATGGCCAAAGCCTCAGCCATTCTGAGTCCCACAAAAACGTTAGTTTATGCAAATCTCCAATAGCTTCAGTGCAGGAATGCAAATTTCTATCAGCGGCCAAGAAATTAGAGAGATGGCAAGGATTGTTGTGCTATCTGAGATACTTCCTTTCGAATTCTTGAGCAAGGAGTGAAACCACCTTCATCCTTGATGTGGGCTGGTGAAGGGAAGATTTTGAGAAGCAGGAGAATAAGATGAATATTAAAGACATTTTACATTCTCAAACATTTTCCTATATTTGTGCCAGTTTCTGCATAAAAACAATTGTGTATTGTGTAAAACACAATGCACAATTTAAATTTATGAGTGAGTTGTTTATCTAAAACTGCTGCAGGATGTACATAAAAAGCATAAATGCAAAGAGAAAAAATTAAGTATAACAATTAATTTTTCCCTTAAAGGTCTCAGGACAATAATTTCTGACAATATTCTGCAAAACCCAGATTTTTCAATATTCTGTTGAGATATCAAAAGTAAAATTGATGATCCCTAGAAAAGGCCAAAATCTCTTCAAAATTTATTGTGATTCAGGGAACTGAATTTGTGACTCATCACAAAGCCTGATTTTCTCAAAATAATCATCATTCAGGCACTGAAAATCAGGCAGCTAAAAGAATTTTAAAAGTTTTTCTGAAAATCAAAAGCACCCAGACTGTCAAGTGACTTTTGAGGATCTGCAAAACATAAAAATACCTCATGGAAGCTGTTATTCTTTATTATTGCTTTTCCAGTAATTAAACTTGAAAGGGTATGAGCTACAGTCTAAAATGAAAAAAGAAAAACAAAATTCATTATGGAACTAGGAACAGACAAACCAAGTCCCATGAATTTTGCCCTTTTTCCTTAACTAACTATTAAAAAATCTTTAAATAATTTTAATTACTCATATTGTTCTTTCAATAATTAAGAAAAACTTATTTCAACCAAGTTTTTTCAATGGAAGGTAAAACACACTCGGGTGTTTTTCACTGCAGGAGTTGACAGCTGCTGGTGGGTGAGATCACATCAACCCCCAGCAGAGGAGCACAGGGCAGACATTCCTTCTGCAGACACAAATATAAGAATTCTGTTTGTTTTGAAGTTTCATTTCCCAGAACCAAACATTTGAGAGCTGTTTGTGTTGGTTTCTAAACAGCTCACAAAGCCCAGGCCTTGAAGGTTTCCAAATGGAGCCGCAAAGTTTGTCAGTGATATTAATGTGGGGTTTATTTTTCTTGTAAATAGTTATTATTTTTTTGTCCTGGAAAAACATTTGGATGCAAAGGCTGCAATGTTTTTTTGTTGTTTTGTTTGATACCAGATACTTTCAGCATCAGAATAAGGCACCATGCAGGAAAACCAGCCAGGACTATCGCAATAATTGCAGTCCCTGGGAGATAAATCTGCCTCTGGTCTGATGTATAAAGGAAACATCCAAACGCTTCATATTATGGGGTATTATTTAAACAAAAATCACAGAATTGGCTACCTCGAGATGTACAACACTTACCTGTCCAAACCTTTATCTCCTCAGGAATTCTGAGGTGGGTTAGAGATCGCAGAGGACTCTGAGACAAGAGCTCTGTAAATGCTGATTACCAGTATTTTAGTGATGAGGGTGTTAGCCAGCATCTTGCCACTGTCATTGCTAATTTTGCTGGCTGTGATCCAGTTATTAAACAGATTAATGAGAAACCCAGATGAGTTGGTGTTGTGCAGACTTCGACACACTTCCTCCAGCAGAAAGCAGGACAATCAGTCCTGAACTATCAATCACTATTAATTACCTCCTTCATAGGGCTGCTCATGGAACTAGTAGGAAAATGTGAACTCATCAGACCCCAAACTTTGCACAGAATCTTCCTGGTTCCCATAAAAACTTCTGAAGAGGAGAATTTCCCCGTGTGTAACTCAGTGCCAAGACAGGACTAAGGTACATGGGTAAATCAGCTGTTTGAACATCAGCTCCATCTCGGTGCTGGAGTCAGACCAAACAACACACAGTAAAAAAGAACTGGATTTATTATTTTTACAATGCCATAAAGAGATGTCCTGCCTCCAATTTTTAAAAGATATTCTGGATGGTCAGAAGCACCTCTCTGATGACACCGTGGTCCTTTCGTGGTATTAAAAGGAGGGAAAATAAATTCTTTATATATATATATATATATATACATTTACTTACACACTTAATAAATGCTTGCACACCACAAAGAAAAGCAGCATCAGCACTCTGACTGGATCTACAGAACACATGGGGGAGGTATGTACAGGGAAAAAATGTGTGTGAAAGACTCTGGAATATAAATTCTCAGCAGAAAGGGTTTTAATTCTCAAATTCCTAAGTCACTCAGTAGTGTGAGAGCTGGACTTTGAAGGGGACAGGATGTAAGGACAGAGGCTCAAACCAGAGGATCTTCTGCTCCATTCTCCTGTCTGCAGCAGCAGCAGCAAAAACAAGAGCACAGGAGACACAGGATACGACATTTTCTCTATTTTCCCTACGGTATTTTCTCAATTTCCAACAATTCGCATTTTCACCTGCAAGCAGCTGTTTTCTCTGTATTTAGGAAGTCTCTGTGTGTGCACCAGCCGTGAGCTTCTCTTGAACCCAAGCTTTCAGCACGCAGAGCATCCTGCGGTAGAAGCTCTGCGCAGCTCATCCACACGTGGTGTGAACAAGTTGCTGGTTTGCTCTGATGTCTTTTTGACCACTTTGTTCCTGTTTCCTGCTCATAAAAAGCACTGAACAGTCGATCTCCACAGCGATCAACCCACGGGACACATCCCCATCTCCCTCCTCACCTCTCAGTCATCTCCTCTCTAGGCTGAAGGGCCCCAGCCAACTTGATTGCTCGCAGCCCACGAGCCATCTCCTGCTTTTGATCATCCTTGTTTCCTTTTCCTGACCCTTTTCCAGCTGCATGGGATCATTTTTGATGTGGCAGAGCCACACACAGAATTCAAGACACTGATGAGTCCCAGATTGATAGAGTTGTGTCATGAGGTTCCTCTGCTCTGTTCTCTATTCCTTCCTCAGCATCTCTGACCTCCTTTTAATTTATTACTCTAAATTAACACTTTTATAGAACTTTATTGCTCTGTCCTGAATTTTCATAGATTTACCTTGTTACTGAGAGGTATTGGGCAATGTTTTCGCTTCATAGATGAAGGTTTCACCCCTGTTAACCACATTGGACATATCTACATTTAATTTTGTGGGATATCTCAAAGCCAAATCACAGAAGACCTCACAAGATCTTTCTGCATTTCTTTGAAACCAGCTCTTGTTAGGCAGGAAAAACCTACTACTACAGACTGGAGATGGTTTTACCAAGAGGAGATAAGATGGTGGTTGTTACAGCCATCCTAAAAACTGAAATGAGAGCATGGTTAATAAAGATAATTTAAAGATGTTCACCAAGAAGTCAGAGCCAGTTTAAAGCACATGGAAAAATCTGACGTACATTGAAATAAAAGAAGCAAAGCTTCTTCCTTTTGTTCTTCTATTTGTTAGGGGGAAAAGTCATTTTCCCAGTGGACTAATGCACTGATACTTTGTTGTTTGGGTTGGGGTTTTGCATCAGTTATTTTTCCAGTGACCACCCGTTTTCAGCCCCCATCCTTGTCAGGAGACTGGAACAGGTCTACAGCTCTTTCAAGCAACTTATGACAGAAAACCCCCAAACAAACCACAACACACACACCAAAGCCCCTTTAGATGAGGGTGGCTCCAGGAGTTTTTAAAATAACACACTTTCCAAAGAAGCAGCCAGCACTTCCCACTGTCCTCTCCATCCCAGCCGCAGGGACAGCCCAGAGCCTGCAGGAAGCCCAGTGCCACCGGTGCAGGAAGCAAAGGTCACTCTGCTGGAAGATCCCGTGCCTTTCCCTCTGCAGGGTGGTAAATCTGAGCTGAGCGAGCGGTGGATATGTTCTGACTCCAACAGCAGAGACAGGAGCTGCCTCGCAGGACTCAACTCTGAGAACGCCTTGAAGGCGTTTCCTTTCCCCTGCAGCACCCAGCTGGGTTTTAACCTCCACCAGCACCACAAGGCCTCTCTTGGGACCACTCAGGAGAGTTTTAATAAACTGCTGAGAGTCCTCCTCAAGCACAGCCACCCTTTGTGCAACAATTGTACACAAGGATTGTGCAACAAACCTGTAAATCTGTCATCAACCCCCACGCCCCATTAAAATGAAAATCTACCTTTGTGCCTCGTCACTGCTGTCCCACAGGTCACAGCCAACACAATGCAGCCCCAGAATATTCATGTTGGAACATGGCTAATTTAATAATTCCTGCAAGGGAATGCTGACATGACCAGCCTGAGCCAAGGGAAGGCTTGGGGATAACTCCAGTGAGGTGTGATCAAATGTGTTCCAGGTGATTGCAGCTGATGTAGTTTATTTAATAAAATATCTCCTGTATGGTAAACAGGTAAAAATCTGTCAGTGCAGTCAGAACAGAAAAAGGGGGGAATCCTTTTATAGCAAAATTTTTCCAGAAGCAAATATCACACTGAAATGTAACAGAGTTTTCTTCTGCCAGTGGCCACAATCTTGGATCATTAAACTGACAGAAATTAAACATCTCTAGCTAAAATTGAGCTTATTGTCTCTCCCAGCAAACCTTTCCACTGAGGATTTCAAACAGACAAAAATGTGACCAGCAGCCAGGGATCAGAGTGTGTTTGTACAAAAGAGATGAGGATATTCTGTAGCCTTAAATAATTTTACTAAATGGATGAAGATGGAAAATCTAAAGTTAGAACCCCTGTGAACAGCCTGACAATACCTTCCCTGTTTGAGAGGATCCTAATGACAGACACAGTCATTAGTTAAATTAGATGAAGGTACCAAGGACATCTCATGCGTGATTTTATTGCCTACAACCAAATACAAGTTTAACTGACAACCATTCACTAAATTAAGCAGGTAGAGAAAAAAAAACCCAGCATGTGATGACACAAAAGATTATTGTCTGATAAAGGGGAGAGAGGAAAGGAAAAAAAAAACAAAAACAAAACTAGTAAAAGGAAATAAAGCAGCCCAGAGCACAGAAGCAGCCTCATGTCCTAACGCTGCCTTTGGAAAGCAAACAAAATTTAAGTTAGGGAAGTGTAATGTGTAAATTCTGCCTGTTCTGGATTCGTAGCTAAAGCAGCAGAGTCTTCTTCACTTTTGGGGTGGAGCTGGAGCTCCCACCCCAGACCCTTCCAGGAGCCAGGAGTATTTTGTTCCCTCTCTGCACCTCCTTTTTCCTGGGGACTCCTCTGGGCATGAGACGATGCCACTTCCTCCCAAAATGAGAGAGAAAAACTAAAGACAAATCCCTCATTTGATCAAGACTTTAACTGTTACAAAGCAGTGATTATATTGATATATAATGAAATGGTTTCACCCTTTTCACGACAAGGTTTAGTGGCCTTGGTGGTGCTCGCTCACAGGTTGGATTTGGTGATCTTGGAGGTCTTTTCCAACCTGAATGACTCTGGGATTCTCTAGATTTGTAATGTGTATATAATTCACACATCCAGAGCTTTTGGGAGCACAGTCAATAAATCACCAATCCACAGGTCTCAAAGTATATAAAAGAAAATAATAAAGTACAAATAATAAAAAATTACATATTGTTTATTCGGTTTGTTTTCAGTAAATTTCTCATACACAATTTTTACCTTTTCCTATGAAAACAACCCAAACAGGACTGAGGCTGCTGCAGTGCTGTGACTGCCAGCTCTGAATTACAGCACAGGTTTGGCACATTAGGAAGAGTTTAAAAAGCTCTTGCAAAAATTACAGTATTAAGAGTACAGTGAGATTGGATTCATTTTGTACTATTTCCATCCTCATTAAACCATTTTTAATCAGTCACACTTTCTGTTCTTTTCATGAACCTTTGCAAGAAAAAGCCATCACAATTCTAATTAGTGATATTAGTATTGCGTTTTGTAATTCACGTTCCACATTCTCATGGCCAGAATGCCCCAGAGCTGCTGTTCTCCAAGAAATCACAATTAATTTAATCACTCTGAAATTACAGACCACCACTTCAGCCCACTGAAAAAATCTCCCTGGGCTTTGAGAGCAGGCACTGGATAAGAGATCAGAGAAATCCCAACAGAGCAGTGTGCTCACAGGGGCTGGGACAGGAGCTGACGTGGGTTCCACCAAATGTCATCTGAGTTTGAGATGCAAGTTAAAAAATCAGAAATTTTCTACGAACCCCTCAGAAATGCTCAAAAATTATTCTTTTGCAGTATTGGGATGAATTACTCCAGATATATGGAAGTATACACCAAATGATTACTTGTTCCAAGCAATAAATTACACAAAAATAATCAATCCATTGTTAGAAAATGCCTTCAACCCAGACATGGTGTCTAATTGTCCCTTCAAAGAAAACCAGGCAATCAAAGGTGCTGAACTCCCAAGGAAAATTTAAATTCCAAGCAGCAGGAGTGTGTGTGCTGCTCTACAATAATTTCACGTTTGCTAAGAAAAACCCGATATCCTCCTGACAAATTTACTCCTTGAAGGGTGGCAAAGGAAGATGATGGCAATTGTGTTTCCTTGGTTCGGTATCGAATTGAGTTCAAGCCTCACTGAGCTTATCTGGTGAATTTTACTCTTTTCTGACATTCTTGGTGCCCACACCCTGACTCAGGAAAAACCAGCCTGGCCCCTGGCAAACCCATCACTGCAGGTATTCAGGGCAGCTCCCCTGGACATCTTGGTGCTGAGTCAATCCGTTAAAGCTTCCCCAGATCCAGACTGCTCCCGCCAGGTTCCTCCCCATTTCCAGAGCCTGAGTGCATCACGCAGGAGGCTCTGGGGGTAATTAGCTGCTGACGAGCTGCTCACACGAGCTGCAGGCGCAGAGCTGCCTCTCGCTGCCTCCCCGTGTGCTCCCGGCACAAAGGGTGCAATTAATGCACTGCACCCCTTCCCTGGCAGCTGCTGCAGCATCTCTGCCCCGGAGCAGCAGCAGGGATGCATTACAGCTGTGTGGGCTCTGCGTGAGCCATCTCATCTCCTCGCTGTTTCACCGTGGGCACCGCTGATGAAGCTGGCTGATCGCCTCACCGTCCCACAGCTGGTTTTTCCCACTCGTTGCACCCCGCGATGGAGCTCTGCACGATGAAATGCTGCCTCGCAGCAGCTTCAGGGTAACACGCAGCCGAGGCAGGTGGTCTGTCCTAGCTGGGGTTCTTGTCCTGGACAAGGGGGAATATTTCAGCCACTTGCCCAGGATCTCCCAGGGAAAAAATCACTCTTCAGAAAAGCCGGAATGACACAGACAGAAAGAGCTGGATTGTACACGAGGTGTAACCCCAAAATACATCAGTGCCACAGGATGATGAGGGTTTCCTGGTAAGCCAGGCAGGAACCTGGGGCTCCCCGTTGCGTGGGGAGCACTGTGGATGCTGCATGCCAGAGCAGGTGGCGTGTCCTGCCCGTGTGACAGCTGCCACCGCCGCCTGTCAGTGCCGCCACCTCACCAAGAGCCCACAGTGACAGCAGATAAGAGGGTGCTGCAGATAATGCCTGCAGTTAGCAGTGAGTGGAGACACTGGGAATTCTGCTTCTCCAGGCAGCCCCCAACGCTTCGGTCCTTTCACGGGAAGATCTTTTAATAATCCATATCCATTCATTCAATGCCACTCTGCTTAGCTTCCAAAAAATATGGAAGCAGGAAAGAGACTGAAAGAAAATAAAACACAAATCCTTTATGTTGCCAAATTACCAAGGGAGAGCAAATTTGTTCCTTTCAAAGACACTAAAAATAATTAAGTACACCATAAAATTGTCTGGCTATTTCTATAGGGAGAGTTTTAATTCTACGTTAAATCAAAAGAGTTTCAGGCTCTTTAAAAGGGCCTGGAGTGACAGGACAAGGGGGAATGGGTTCAAACTGCCAGAGGAGGGTCAGATGGGATATTGGTCAGGAATTGTTCCCTGGGAGGGTGGGCAGGCCCTGGCACAGGGTGCCCAGAGAAGCTGGGGCTGCCCCTGGATCCCTGGCAGTGCCCAAGGCCAGGCTGGACACTGGGGCTGGGAGCAGCCTGGGACAGTGGAAGGTGTCCCTGCCCATGGCAGGGGTGGCACTGGATGGGCTTTGAGGTCCCTCCCCACCCAAAGAATCTTTACAGAGCCACCCAAGGGGGTCCAGGTCAAGAGTAATTAGGGAAAGACCAATAACACTGACTGCAGTAACTGCTGTGGATTCAGACTGGAAACTTCCAGGACTTGAGAAACCCAACCTCTGCAGTAAAAGCCCCGTGTGTGTTTGCAGATCTCCTCCCATCCTGTCATTGGGAATTTCTGCAACACAAATGCAAAGACAATGCAGGAAAGACCAGTTCATATCCAGAGTTACTTGATTTGCTTTGCTTTACTGCAAGCAAGTTGAAAGCATTTAAAAGCATCAGAAAATAAAATAGAAAAGCTTATTCACTGGACAGTGAGCACCTACATTCAGCAGCTTTAGCACCACTCAGGCTTAACTGAAAAGTGATTAAGTTCTTGTTGCCATCATAAACTCAGTCTTACAGCTTTAAATAAAAGGTTTGACTCCAGTAGCCTCTTAATGAAACCAGCAATTTCCTACAGAATGGAGACATAAACGTGACAGCTTTCTCTGCATTTTGAAAGATTATTGAAATTAGGCAGAAAAAATTAGTTTTTTTGGATGTCCAATACAACACCGACTGCTAAATACACAAGTTAAGTTTGCATAGAATACAGTGCTCCTTTCTCAGAAACACTTCAATTTAAGGGCTGAGATTCCATGCAGTGTCCTTGTAAATAGCCTGACGAAGAGGTTTAAGAAGCCACATACTTCTCTAAATGTTTTTTAAGAAATTTTCCAAACATTTAAGTCATTGTTCACAATAAAAGGAAAACCACAGAGAATCACAGGAACGAATTTGTGAAGCTGCAGCCTTTCTTTCTGCTTCATATAGGAAGCAATCATTCCATCTGAAATTGTGAAAAATGGTAATTTCACATAAATATTAACTTATGGTACAGATATATGCTACTGTATCCCAATGTATGCATTCAGTGAGTTAATGGGGTTGGCTGAATTTATCATTGCTGTTACTGACAGCTAAAGTCACCAGTTTTTTAGAGACTAAACCCACAGTTTTAAAGAAATTACGCCACACCATGTAAGAGTCAGCTGTTTTGTGAGGCACATTTTAGTGCTCAGTGATTTATCGTACTGCAAGAGGCACATTCCCATAAAGTCAAAACCTCTTAAAACTGTTTTTTCAAGCCACCTATACAAATAAGTTAAATGCCTGCCATTTAAAAATGGTGAACTCTAATTTTAGACAAGGTAAGTGATAGCACCAGGCACTTGCAGACTCTGTTAAAAACCCATTAAAAATCACAGACTTTTAATCTCAGGTTGGCACCTGCACAGGTCTGTGATCTCACTGTGCCTTCCCTACCTGCATCCATCACCTGGGTCACGGCAAGGCCTCAAAATCTGTCCAGTTTCTGCACTGTTTCAGTACCAAATCCTGCCCTGCTGTGACATTGCTCCTCACCCCACATTAATCAAGCCAAGGCTTCGCCTGGCAGAGCTCAGATCATCCTGTCTTGTGCAATCACTTTTATGAGCACGACCTGCTCCTGTGGGCAGGGGAATGAACCTGGCCACACTCACATGCCCTGTTTATTGCTTCTTGTGGCCTGCCTGCAGAACATGAACCTGCTGCACTGCTCGCTGCCCTGTCCTCAGTGGGTAAAAGAATGAACTCTCTCTATCTGACACACGCGTGCTCTCCCAGAATAAAAAATCTGCACTGGCAGGCCAAGTACCCTTGCCAAGGATAAATAAAGGAGCTGGTGATGCTCCTGCCACATCAGAGAGCTGCTGGGAAAGACATCACTGCTCCCTTTTTCACAGCCTCCGTTCAATCTCTGCAGCCTGCCCTACCACGGCGAGTTAAGGACTCGTCCTGTGAGTTTTCCTGGATGCTTTTGACAGATGTGGCACTGCACAGTCAGCAGAGCAGCTCTCTGGAAAGCTGCAGCGCTGCCTCACGAGCAGCAAAGGTGGACATTCGTCTCGGCTCTGATTTTCTTTGGCGCACAGGTTACAGGTCTGCTTCAAAGCTATAGAAATGCGAAGGGAAAAAACGAAATACCAGACTTTGATCATATTTAAAGCTGGCAGCGTTTGCCGTGAGAGCTGAATTCAGTCTTAGGGAAATGGCTGCAGTTACTTGGGGCCAAAATCTGTTTCTCACTGCTCTGCTTTGGGCACTGCTCCTCAGGCAGAGCAGCTCTGTCCACACTCATTTGAGGAAGGCTCTCCCCGTGTTTGAAGCATTGCACTTGTATTTCATGAACCATTTTTAGCAGTTACAGAAGCGTCTTGGGACTCCCAGACACTTTACAGCCCCATTACAGCTCATATCCAACAGCTGCATAGGCAAAAGTAGCTCCTGATGTAAAGGGCTTAAGCATTTTCCTCAGCCAAACGGGGATCAACAAGTTGGATGGGGTTTCACTAAGAATACTTGTCTGGCTATAGAGCAGATACAAACATATGCTGTTTGTCTGCAGCTAATTTATCCTCTCACTTCTGTAATGTTCCGAGTTCCCACCGGGGGAGGAACAGCCAGGGAAAAGTTAAATCATAATCACATGAGTAAATTATCAGTGACACCTAAAAGCAGTTGCAAACTGCCTTATCATTTCAATTATCTGGAGCCCCCAGCTGCCTCGTGTCTGCTTCAGTCAGGCAGCACCAATCAGTAAATTATTGCTGAGGCAAACACCATAAATCTCCATTGACCAACAGCGACGGGGAATTTCCTGCAACGTCCCCTAATTGATCCTCACCCTGGAATTTTGTACCCTCTGGATGGGAAGCACAGCACTGGAGCCACACTCAGTCCTGGCCCATCTCCTGCTCCTGGAAATCAATCACCCCCCTGGTATCTCTGTTGGTGTGTACAGACAGAACCCAACTTTTGCACAAAAGATTAACAGGAATTCTTTCTGAGAAATGCCAGCGCAGTGCTGATGAAAACAGAGGTTTACAAAGCTCCCACTCAGAGCCTGGGTAGCGCTGGCCCAGCAATGAAACAGCAAAATTGTGTAAATCCAGCTTTGGGCCCCTGCCAGCTGAAAACTCCATGGGACATGAGGAACAGCTCACCACACTCAGCACTCGTTCTTATCATGTTTCTGGTACCAGTCAGTGTCACAGCCTCTGCTGGGAGTTTCTGACTTCTCCGAATAATTTTGGGGAGGGTGAAATGATAGCTCGTGGTAGAAGATCCAAAGCACTCAGACATTGCTGGATCTGAAGATTTATCAGAAGATAAAGTGCTGAAGTGCGTGTCTGCCCTTACTCACAGATAATATAATATGTAAAAAAAAAGTACCTACTACTCCTAGGGCTTGGTTTATTTACCAGCTGAGCACTTTCAAAGGCCCTTACTAGGGACGAGCAATTCCCAACGCTCCCACTATGGCCTGATCCATAATGTATAAGGTTATGGGAAATGTGTATTCATGAGCCTTGTTTGGCTTTTGTCAAAGAGAACTGTGAAAAATTATGATGGACCAATTTTCATTTCTGACACATTGTTTTTGTAGCTCATCCATGCCTGGGAATTGAGGGCTTTAGAATTTTGTCTGCCGCAGATGTCGCAGAGAGGAGAGGAGCTGCAGAGCTCCTTCCTCGCTGCTTTGTTGCTGCCGGTGACAGGAGAGCTCAAGGAAATTCTTCTCCTGCCATTAAACACGAGCAGTAAATCCCCAGGCTGCTCTCCCACCTCGCTGCAGTAGGAAAGCCATGGCACGAGGCATTGGGGAGCTCATGAAAAGAAGTGTTTTATCACCAGAACTGGCAGGAAAATTCAGGTTTCAATAGAGGACCCTGGAATTGCTTTCAGTAATAATGGTAACAATGACAACAATATTAATAATGATTTTAAAATTTAGGTGAAAGCTCATAGAGCTTAGTAAGCCTGGCAAACAAAGTGAATATTTTCTTTTTAGACAGGACTTTTATTTAACTGCCTTCAATGTGCACACTCACCCTTTTCACTGTACTTCCTTCATCCAAACATTTTTTTCTCTGGTTGCAACTGACAGCATGACAAATTCAGTGACAATTAAGGAGCACAAAATCTTTAAAAAATACCAACTCCTCCATTAGAAGAAAAGAAAAATAACAAGACAACAAAAAGCAGAGAACTCGTTTAAATTCACAGTTAGTTGTCAGATAGCTCAGAGAGCTTTGATCCTTTTGTGGGGGTAGAAGCTCTGGAGAAAGGAAGAGCGCTGGAAACTTTTCAGCTTTGGTGCCTGCCTGAGCCATGCATGACCATGAGGAATTTGGGAACTTCCCTGCCCGTGAGATTTGCCAAGATTGCTGTGACCAGACACAAAATATTTGCCTGGAAAATGGAAATATCCCTCCTTTCCCTCCAATGCACGGTGCAGCTGTAACATTTAGCATAGTTTGATTTGCTCCACCTTTTTATTTTGATTTCAGCAGGTGTAAAACCTCCACCCCTGGTGCCACAGGACAGCTCCAGCTGGAGAGCCCCAGCTCCACCAGCCCAGTGCTTCTCCAGCAGGGCTCCAGCAGGAATCTGTCCTTGTCTGGGCCTGACTTCTCCTCCCAGACCCGTTCAGTGACATCCCAGCTGCCTCTGCCCACAGAGCAAGCCTTTGTCTGAGCTAAAGGATTGCTCAGGTCACGGCTCCTCTTCCAAATAAGCATTGCTTTCCCCGGATCAATGCACTTTCTGAATATGAAACTCGATATTTTATATATTTTATGTATCACTCCAAGTGGCGTCTCATCAATGCCTTTTCCAAGAGTACCAACCCTCTCTCCCGGCCACCCCCACCCTGTCCGAGGGAGGATCTGGCATTCCTTTCTCCCAGCCACAGCCACCCTGTGCCCCACAAACACACCCGGCTGCTCCACCTCCTCGCTGCCCCGAAGCCCTCCCACGCGGGGCAGGAATTCTCCTGTTGCACCACAAAGCCCTGCGCTTTCTGTCATTAATGTGATCCCAGCAGTGCTCCTACTCCCCAGACACCTCCTTCCTCCTACACAATTCTCCCATTCTCCTCTCTGCTGCTGATTTCAGCTTCAGCGTCAGCAGACCTCTCTGCTGTGTTCCCACCTTCGTTTCACACCACTGAAAAAGGGACTTCTGTGATCCCAAGCCCCTTATTTGAAGAGCTCTGTGTCTCCTCTGCTTTCATCCAGAGCTCTCCCTGGCTCACGCTCCCATCTGCCTTTGAATTCACCGGTTAGATTTGATCAGCTGAAGGAACATTCCCCCAGTGCAGCCAGACCAGCTGCTCAGACATGGCACACCAGAAGTTCACAGCCAGGAAGTGTCTGCCTCACCTTAGAGATCGGATCTGTCTGCTCTGACCTGCTCTTCATTGCTTTGTACAGCCCTCTCTTCCTCTCCAGTTCCTTCAGGGTTTGTTCTGTAACATCACCTGGCCAGCCAATCCCTCCCTCCTTTTTAATAAAAAATATTAATTCCCGACTTTCTGCTTTTGCATCATATCCAGTGATAGCCATATCTTTATACACATTGCTACAACCCTTTCACTCTTCTGTCCAAGTGCTGGGTTATGCCTTATCATCCTTCCCCAAACCTCAGGAAAACACTCAGTTTGTTTTCTTTTGCCTTTTTTTTTTGTCCTTGTCTCTAGCCAAAGCAAGCTCCTGCCCAATGACAGCCAGGAGAAAATGCATTTCAGGATCCAGTTCCTTGCACTGATAAAGAGACATCTTGTGAACACCTGGCCAGAACCAAAGGGCTGTTCCTTCTTCTCTTCTCTTCTCTTCTCTTCTCTTCTCTTCTCTTCTCTTCTCTTCTCTTCTCTTCTCTTCTCTTCTCTTCTCTTCTCTTCTCTTCTCTTCTCTTCTCTTCTCTTCTCTTCTCTTCTCTTCTCCTCTCCTCTCCTCTCCCATGGGGCTGAGACAGAGATGCTCATATTTGTTTCCTTGTGTTCCCTGGAACGTTATCTCTCAATTCAAGAGGTTAATAAAGAAGGGCAGGTTTTTCTTCTCCTGGCTGGGAGGGGTCTTTTCATCTCTGAATTTTGAAAATGTGAAAAAGGCACAGCAGTGAGAAAACTTGGAGGGAGATTACTGTGCCAGCTTTTCCTCATCTGCTGCCTCAGGCACTCAGATGTCTATAAAGAAACAAAAGTGGAAATATTAAGTTTCAAGAGAGCAGTGACAAAGCCCAAGAACTATTTCTACAACGGGCACGGTTCAGGAGCCACAAAGACATTGAATCTTAGCTAAACAGAAATCTGGGGAATCAAAGACATCTTAATTAAAAGTTCAGTGTAAACATTGCAATTATTAACTTTTCCAAGGAGCAGGCAATAAACAAAGGGAGCTGTTCTGGACCTGCCTGTGCAGTGGTTGGATTCATTGCTCTGTGCCCAGCCAAGCTGGGCTGCTCACGGAAAATTACACAAAATTACACAAAATTAGGTGGCTCTGCATCACTGCAACTTTCTTTAATCTTCTAGGAATTAACTTTTAAGTGAAAAACTACAGGTTTTTTAAGCTTTGCTTTGTTAGAAACAGAAAGCAAAGGCAATCACCAGTCCACTGCCATTTTCCGTGCTCTTAGATCATATCTTCAATGTATGGAGATAATTAATATATGATCACTTAATTCCTTTAAAATTTAATAAAACCATTTAAAATGAGCCTTACTCAATGACCGTTTCACTTTATAACCCACCACCACTCTGATTCTCCTGCTATTCATTTTATCTTCAATAGCTTTTAATTTTACAATCAGGTTTCATCAAATTCAAAGGCTGTTCTTTTTTATTATTACTATTTTTGAGGAATACATTGGCATGCATCATTCTCTTAAAGCAGTACAAAGCTATAAAGATGTAACATTCTTTATGGAAATCCACTCTGGAAATAAGTACTTTAAAAAAAAAAATCTATTTTGTCAATTGTTTCCATTTCCAGTTAAAATCCATTTTAGGAGACTTCTGCCAAATCTCAGCAAAGTGTTTGCACTGATAATCCCAAAGTTCAAAAGCATAAAAGCCAAATTATTGTTTTTTCCATTTGGTGCAAAAAGAATCAACAGCAGGGCAACAATCTGGCCAGTGGCACTTACACTTTGTTTCATTTAAAAATCAAAAATATATCTGAACTGCTCCTGAAGGTCTGGTAATAACATACACCACTCTAGCAATATATACATTTTTCAGGCTCAATTCCCACTTGCTGGGCTGAGCTGCAGCAGAACCGGAGGGCTGCAGGATGAGTTTAAAGCTTGGGCCAGCTGTGCTCGAGAAGAGGAAGTGCACGAGGGAGCAGGGAGCTCCATAAAAGCAGCATGAAGACATTTCCAGGCCGTGTGTCATCGCTCTCAGCTGTCCCTGGCAGCCTGTGACGCCTGTGACATCTGCGGTGGAGCCGGCAAAAATCCCCCCGTCCCCTTTTAACTGCGTGCTCTTTTCAGGGAACATTATTAACCAGGGAAAAAACCAGCCCAGAAACAAACCTGACACAACATTAATTGAAGGCGAGTGATTTATGTTTGTTTGCTTTTCATCCAGACCAATTCAATACCTTTCTGAATCTTTTATGACGCTTGTTGTAGCCTTTACACCTGATTTATTTCTTGTGCTATCCCCTGAATCATCCCAAATGCAGATGTATTTGTTTTTAAAGGTTTTGCTGAGACTTGGAAATATTTTTCCCTTTCTGCAAAGGCTCCATAAGCATCCTCTTAAATTATTCTTTGCACAAGCACACAATGACAGCTTCTGCTATTACAGAGTTCAGACAGGTTAATTTTTATCTGCTCATGTGGTAGTAAAGGGAGAAAGCACAAACCATCATCTCCTCCTTCTGTTCCAAAGGCTGAGAGGACACAGAAGCTGCTTCAGCATTCCCGTGGAGCTGGAAAATGATCCCTTGGGACAGCACCAAGGACAGAGGGGCCTCTGAGGTGATGTGGTGGCATCTTATCCTTCAGCTGGATTGCAAGAAACTTAAATCTTTCTGCAAGATCTGCCATTCTATCATTTCCCAATCACCTCTCCTAAAGCTGAGTTCAGTAGGTGTTTAGGAGTAACTGATTGCTTTGTTCCAGTGGCAGTTCTGAAAGAATGGCAGGGATTTTTCAATGGAAGATGGGGGAAAAAGAGCACCAAGGCTAACATTCCACTGATTTCAAAGTTAAACTTTCACCTCTGATGAAGGTTTTGTTGTGTTTCTCTGCGGTTGTTTACATAAAGAAACTGTAGAAAAATTTCCAGCAGAGAAAATTAAATAATGACAAATATTAAAAATATCCTTTGCCCAGCACTGCCTCATCAGCTTTAAGATGAGGAAGCACTTTTTGTGTCAGTTTGATGTTTCAGAGGAGACAGGTTGTCTTCTCGAGAGCTTCTTGCTAAAGAAATTCTGCTTGTCGAATTAATTTTGTACAATTTCTCGATTTCACAGCAGGAATATCATAATCCATAGTTAAAGCATTATTGTAGTTATTCTAACTGGAGATGAACACAAAAAAATATTCCATGACTTTTCTGGTGCATCCAGTCCCAAAATCCCCAAGAAATACTCTGCAGTGACACAGAGGGGCCACCAACATCAACTCTGTGATGAGACACAACCTGTCCCTGAGCAGCAGAATGTTCCCCCGGTTCAGAACAAGACTCTCAGAGTATGGAAATCTGTCCCAGTGTGAGTTTTCCTGCAGATGCTGTTCCCAGGTGGGCCAGCAGCCCTCAGGACAGCTGAGAACAACAATTCAGTTTACATTGGCACACCCGGCCAGGAGAGCAGGTGAGGTGCCCTGCGTGGGCAGGCTCACACAGAAATATCCTAAAAAAGGGAGAAAGAGTCAGGAAAAAGTGCCACACAATTCAGGAGAAGTTCAAAAAGCGGCACTCTGGCACCAAACAATGCATAAATACAGAGTGAGGAGCAGCAGCTGAGGTTCAGCAGAGGATGCAGGGCGGGAGCAGCTCGCAGGGGCAGGTGACAAAGAGTGACACAAAAAGCAGCAGCAGCAATCCCAGCGCTGCCCTCGCCCAGCTCCTGCCAGATTTGGGCTGTTTTCTCCCTGAAGGAAAGCTCAGGCCCTGGGATGAGCTCAGCTGCTGCTGCCAAAGCCAGGGCTATGGTTTGGATCCCTGGTTGTGCCGTTCACCAGAGCTGGACTTGCTGATCCTCGTGGGACCCTCCCAGCCTGGAATGCTCTGTGAACTCCAGGAAGATCAGCTGCCCAGGGAGGGGATGGATGGAGCCACCATCTCTGGGAGGGTCCGAGAGGGCTCTGGATGTGGCCACGGGGACAGGGATTTGGGGTGGTCAGCCCTGCTGGGCTGATGGTTGGACTGGGGGATCTCGAAGGTCTCTTCCAGCCTCGGGGACTCCGTGCTGAGATCTGGGCACCAACCACCAAACAGAGGCAATGCAGTGAGCATGAGCTAAAGAGATAAATGTGTTTTCCACAATTCTAACCCCAAATTGCCCCTAAGGCTGTTTCCCACAGCAGACTGAGCTGTTACTATAAAATATATAAAGGAATGCCCAGTGCTGTCGTGCTCCAGAGCACAACATTTTTAATCATGACAGGCTTTGGACAACCAGCTTTCAAACATTTACCACAGTGGACAGGCAGAAAAGTCAAAGAGTGTAACAAAAAGCCCAGCGTTTTGCAAAACAGCTGAAAATTTCAGTCATTTAATAAAATGTTGTTTCACAGTATGTTCAATGTATGTGGACACATAGGTAGTGCCTCATGATACAAAGGTTGGTTGAAATCCTTTGTGCTACACAAAAACTCCACATTCCCCTTCTCAAAACTAAAAGGGTTATCATCAGAAGGTAATCAGAGGATGAAATTATGTCAGTAGGATTTGCAGATTCCTCTCACATCTGTAATGAGGAAATACAGCTGGAGAGGGAAGACAGAGGAAGCAGAAATTCTAAAACACCCAGAGCACCTTTTGTTCCTTTTTGCAAACTCCTTGGGTTCTTTCAAACCCTCTTCATCTGCATTATTTGAAATAAATTAAGTGGATTACAGGAGTACTTTGTCTTCTCAAACGGATGTTTTTAGTACAATGTGTTCTACCCTCATGAGTCACCCTGTGCAACCCACAAAGCCCAGATCTGGTGGTTCAGATGTTGAACATCCCTCTGATTTATCTTTCAAGAAATGCTTCCAACTATTTAAGGTCTTGTGGTTTTATTTCCAAGCCCGCATTTTGCTCCTGCAATCCCTCCCAGGCAAAAGGAGGAGCACAGGCCACCAGAAAATCTTGAATTTCCTTGCACTTGGTGGGAGCTGAGGGGAGCAGGAGCCCCCACGGCTGCCAGGGATGCAGCTGGGAGGAAGGTTCTGCACTCTCAGCTTGCACACTGGGTGTAAGCCCTGACTCACAGCTGCTCCTGTGCTCACAGAGTGGGAGGGTAGGAGGATAAAGTCTTTGAAATTATGAACATTTTCAAACCCCATCTAACTAACAGAAACCATCCTCCTTTTGTTTTCACCATCAAAATAATATATTTTCACATTATTCCTCTAAACTACACACAGTCTGTGTGTAAAATATATTGAATAGAACTGCAGAACGTGTAGACTGCAATAAAAACCATCTTAGGTATAAATTAACTCAATATTTATCTCATCTAATATGCAAATGAAGACAATGTATTCTCATTAACATCGGCTCCATTCCCTTCAAGCTAAAACTAAATCTCCAAGCCAGAGCAGGGAGGAAAAAAAAAAAATGATCTGTGGTGGTGTGTGAGGCTAATGAGGGGGTGATTAGCCTCCCGCGTGGTTATGGAGTGGCTCAGGAGAACTCACCCTGGCTGCAGCACAAACGCAGTGCACACAGAGGGACACAGGGACACACAGGGGCTGGGGCCACGCTCGGCACCCATGAAACACCCATCCAGCAGGGGTGAGTTCCAGCTCCCTCCTGGAACTCAGATGGAAAAGCTTTTCCTGCAAGCTCACGCCGAGCAGAGATGGGTTTGACACAGCCCTTGCTGACGAGCCGGGAAGCAGCAAAAGGGTTTTTCAGGAGAAAAGACATTTTATAAAATCTGAAACATTTCACTCTCTGCAAACCAGTGCATCTGCACTGTGGAATAACTGTCAGTACCAACCTGCTTTAAAAGCACACGGTTTCCTGTTCAGATTTATAAGAAAACCCAGCTGAGACAACACCAAAAAAATCAACCAAATAAACAAACAAACAAACGAACAAATAAAAATACCCAAGAAAAAACACAAGAATCCCCACCAGAGGTGCACTTCTGATGAATGGTGCTGCCCCCCTCCAGCCTCCAAAGATTAATGTGATGACTTGGTTGCTCTGCTAGAGCGGACAACATAATGTTATTTATTAAGCCAGTTTTAATCCATCATTGTCCTTAATGATTGCCTTTGATTAGCAATTTGGATGCCACCACTTGCGCACAGCTGAGGCGATGAGCAACACGGCTCCCGGCAGCCTCAGGGCACTGAAAGGTGGGAGATGCTGCAATTCAGGATTGTTCTTGATTTCCAGATATTGCTGAGAGCTTCGAGTGTCACCAGCGCTGAGAGCCGAGAGCTCCTGGCTGGAGCAGAGCAGGGAGAGCAGAGGTCACGCTGCAAAACACGGGCAAGAAAGTGCTGGCTGAAGGGAAGGGGGCCAAACCCTCTGAGGCAGCGTCTGCAGACAGCTCTGGCTGTATCAGAGCTGATAGAAGAGGAGCCCCTCTCCCCTTGGAGGGCTTTACCCCCAGGCGAGGGATGTGTGAGGCTGAGGGGTCTGGCTGGGAGGGCAGGGACACCAGGCAGGGACACCTGGACACCTGGCAGGGACACCTGCACACCTGGCAGGGACACCTGCACACCTGGCAGGGCTGCCTCGCAGGCCAGGCCGGGGAGGGACACGGGGGCAGCTCTGCTTGAGAAAAGACACAAAGCCAGCTGGTTTAGAAGCCTTCAGCAGCTCCGTGTGCTGCTCCCGG
>VZTG01000546.1:177373-229597 GCA_013397845.1 Melanocharis versteri
TTATTATTATTATTATTATTATTATTATTATTATTACGGACGTTTGCAGCCCAGGTCCAGGGTTTGTTCACCCCTTACCCCCTCCGGAGCTGGGAAGTTCAGAAACCCTGCCCCCAGGAGCTGCATTTGGCCAGCTTCGTCCCTGCTGTCCATGCCATATCAGCACCTTCCACGTCCTCAGCTGGGGCTGGATGTTGCTGCTCTCTTTTGCAACCAAGGCAAGCCGAGTTCTTCCACACAAACCTGTGGGAGTCGCTCCAATTTATCCCCCAGGAGCAGCACACGGGTGTGGGGCAGAGCACCAGCCCTCCCTGTTTGTTAGGACACTGTCAGGACCAAGAAGAACTTAGAAAAAGCCATGTACAGCTTTAAACCCAGCAGCATTTTAAAAAACCTGACAGTGCTTTTACGGTTTATAAATCCATTTTGTTTTATTTCCCTTTGTCCTATTTGTGGCAGACTCATGTACTGCTACTAAAAATTCTTTTCGACTCCAATGTTTTCCCTGTGCAGTATAATCTTGAGGAAAAAAAAATCACTTTTCACATTACTGAAAAGACATCTAGTGTGTTTTATAGTCTCCAGCACCTGGGAAAAAAACATAACAATTGAGTGATATGACATTTTTGGGAGAACATGAAGGCAATCTCTAAATGAGATTTGAGCTCTTAGGCAGCTTTAGCACACTCTGATACTAATCTGGATCAGATCTCACTTCCAGGAGTGATGTGAATTCAAAGCTAGGGCCACTTTCCAATTAAAACAAGGGAATAGGCTGCTTTTTCCAGGTAACTGGGAGATATGCACAGAAGAAACGTCCATTTAGATCTGCTTTCTAATGTACTCTGGGTTTCAATTTTTTCCCCTCACCCCTGTGACCCCTCAGACCCTGTCAGAAATACCCTGCCCCAGCAGATCCCCGTTCCCTGTCACTCTCACAGAGCTGTGCCTGCTTTCCTGAGGCCTCTCCCGTAACCTCTGGAGTCACCAGGAGCCCCTGGCCAGGCTCTGTCTCAGGTTTGGGAGCTCTCTGGTGGCTCCTGCAGTTTTTCCACCCTCAGACTTTGTGAGGGATCCATCACTGTGCCCGTGTCAGGAAGAAATGTCCCCTCTCAGGAGTGCAGTGACCCCACAAATCTCTCCGTGGTCACTCCCCTGGTGCCTCAGGAGTTCAGTGACTCCACAAATCTCTCCGTGGTCACTCCCCTGGTGCCCAGCCTGGTGTCCATAGCCAGGAGCCCAGCCCTGTGTTCCTCATCCCACTGCCATCTTCATCCTGGAGGAACAGGAGAACATCCCACTGCCATCTTCATCCTGGAGGAACAGGAGAACATCCCACTGCCATCTTCATCCTGGAGGAACAGGAGAACATCCCACTGCCATCTTCATCCTGGAGGAACAGGAGAACATCCCACTGCCATCTTCATCCTGGAGGAACAGGAGAACATCCCACTGCCATCTTCATCCTGGAGGAACAGGAGAACATCCCACTGCCATCTTCATCCTGGAGGAACAGGAGAACATCCCACTGCCATCTTCATCCTGGAGGAACAGGAGAACATCCCACTGCCATCTTCATCCTGGAGGAACAGGAGAACATCCCACTGCCATCTTCATCCTGGAGGAACAGGAGAACATCCCACTGCCATCTTCATCCTGGAGGAACAGGAGAACATCCCACTGCCATCTTCATCCTGCAGGAACAGAGAACATCCCAATGCCATCTTCTTCCTGGAGGGACAGGACAACATCCCAATGCTATCTTCATCCTGGAGGAACAGAGAATTTTCACTGTCTCCTGTGGAAACCTCCCCTTTTTACACCTGGCTTTTGCCTCTGGAAACTCATGAAATGTGAAAGCCACCGTCCCTGGAAGAGGGAGCCTGGTGTTTGTCAGGGTTTCCCTTCTTGCACTAAAGCACATGAGGCACCTGGAAAAGCAGAGGAGCTGAATGGAAAAAGCGGACCAGGCTTCTCTCCTGGCAGATGAAATCCAGCCACACTTACAGTAGCGAATAGAACTGATCTAACACAGGCAGTCCTCTCAAAACTGTGTTACAGCTGTTTGGGAGCAATGCAGAAATACAGGTGTGCTGTGGAATGAAGCCAGCAAGGGAAAAAAACCAACAAAACAACCCTTGAGGTTCCTCAGTTCAAAGAAAAACTGGATTTCTTGAGGAATACAAAGTTTTCAATTTGTTTGTTTGGTTGGGTTTGGGTTTTTTTGTTTGTTGGTTTGTTTGTTTTTTCCTAATATCTTAGTAAACTCTGGAAATTTATATTTAACTCCTGAGTTTTTCAGTTTTTCAAGTCTGTATTTTCAGCTGCACAACTGCCAATTTGCTTTAGAGGTGAGTTTTTTTCAAAATACTAAAATCAACCCTACTGAGCAGCAACAGGCAAATAGGGAGGATGTCTATATAAACCCAAATTTATTTGTGACAGACATGATGGAAATTAGCAGTTGATATGCATGTAACATTTTGTATTTTGGCATTAAGGAAGCCCAAATCAATGTGCAAACAGGGAATATTTGTATACAATCACATTTGTTGGCTTAGGAAAATGACAGGCAAATAACTGAGAGCTCCATTTTCCTGACCTTATAAAAATCACAGAGATTTCAGAAGACAATTTCTCTCCTGGATTCTTTTTGTTTAATGTATGAGTGGAATAATATAGCTTACAAGAAATGGACTGATCAAGCTACTTGCCTTTAAAGAAGATTTCCTGTGTAATTAAGGGAAGTCTCCTATGCTCAGACATCACCCTATTAAATGTGACATGAAATGTAACCAATAAATAATTAAGTCGCTGATTAGTTATAAATAAAAGATCAACAATATAATATTTTAAGAGCCACACTCAATCAATTATCTGTGTTAACCAGTAATTACTTAGAGATTAACACATTTAAAAAATTAAACTAAAAGTTCAAACAGAAAAAAAAAATCTATTTGGAAAGGGTATGATGAAGGAATTTCTCCCATCTTGCGCAATCTGTGTCTTATATCCCATATATTTCATTCCTAGATGAGCGTTTGTTGGCTTGGCTAAAATGGTGACACTCTGCACGCCAGGAATGACAAGTGTCAAATTATCCACATCCCTGAACCCCGGCACAAGGAATGCACTTTAGAGGAGGCAACGCCGCTGTGCTTACAAATATTTTTCAATAATGCAAATGGTTCGTTTCTTATTAATTTTTGCTGTCCCAACAACACCCACAGCACTGAGGTGTCTTCCTGAGCAGACTGCTCGACAGGCAGACGGAGAGGTTTCGAACATTGCCTCGCTCCCAGGCACAAAGAGCTGGAAGTCACTGCTGATTTTGTGTTCCTTGGGATCCACGCCAGCCAGGTCCAGGTCTGGTGTTTATTTCAGTGAGACAGAGCACGAGGAGAAATCGCCACTGCTGGAGATGGGTTAATTGTTGTATTCCACAGCAATTTGCGTTTGGTTGCTCTGGAAAACGAAGTTCCAGCATCCATGAGCTCTGACACCTGCAAGTGTCTGGTGGGAAAACCCAACAAACCAAAATATGAGCTCTCGTTTGCAAGAAAAGAAAATGAAATTATTAATTAAGTACTTTCATAAAGTATTTGTTCAATCTACTCACAACATGCAACAAAACTTTAACTTCTATTATTATCCCTTATTAACAAACCTTAACCTAAACAAGGCTGTTTGGATTTATCTGCTTGTGTTACATGAATTAACACAAAATTGCACACACACACACATATTTATCATCATCTATCCTTCCATGCTTCTGCAATCAAAGGTAAAAAAGCCCAAAAGAGATGCAAAAACCCAGCACAGAGCGTCAGGCATGATGATAATTCAGCAGTTGGCCTCCTATGCTCCACATCTAAATTGCACAGCAGCAGGAAAAGGCAGCAGCATCAGCCACAGAACAGGAGAGTTTCGAGTTAGATGGTCTGTGGGCTGGAATAATACTTAAATTATTTTTTATTAACAAACATGGCTCTTTTCAGGAAGAAAGAGTCTTTTCTCTCAGTAGCTGAAATAAATTCAGACATCAACATCTGCAATTACGGATGCAGGGAAATGAACACTATGTACTAAGAGCCTCCAACAGAACTGATCTCAGCTGAACCTAATGCACAATAATTCACCACGTAATTATCTAAATCACAGGATCAAAACCCAGGGAGAAGAAATAGTAACTTTTAGGCAAAATAAACACACACACACAACAACATGCACAAAGTGGGCTTAGCATCCTCCCATCTGAGGACATGACCTAATGAACTCCATCCTAATGATAGGCAATATTTCCTCTAAGGAAAAACTTCTTTGCATAATGAGATGTTGTTGGAACTTGTGTTCCTTTTAGCTGGGACAAAAACGTCCCGTGAAGGCAGCTGGAGTTTCAGCGCTGCCGTGAGTTGTCCACATCTCCACCACTGGCTCTAAATGTGCTCAGCTCTTTTGACTGAGCTTTCTTCATTGGTCCTGGAGCTCAGAGGTTGTGGTGCTATGTATAGCACACGTGAAATATGCTCTTCCTCAGTGCTATTTCTGCACACAGCTGCGGAGCAGAACTAATACATTTAACTGATAAATACATCAAAGGGAGCATGTCTAAAGCAATAAACATCTCCTGTGGTGGTGGTGTTTATGCACTGCAGGAGGTGCTTTGCTGAGCACTGTGGCCTTTTGATGCAGTTATCATTATTCTAATGAAAGCATTAGTTGATTTGATTGCTTTTTAAACACCACTGCTGTCCACCACGGCTCCATTAGACGTGGCTGTGTTCATTAACAGGGAGTGAAGGGCTTTTCGTTTAGGCCTGGGTGGGTTTATTGGAAGCATGGCTGTCATATCATAAATCCAGCTCTTTCTAGTCTCCTGAACTTCTTATTCTAAGGTTACTGCTGGGGATCAACAAATTTGTGTTTCCACACCTTACACCAGCAGGCTGACCTTGAGCGTTCCAGCCATTCCGAAAGATTAATAGAGAAACTCATTTGGATTCACATTTTTGTATCTCCCTGAAAGAATTCTCATAAAATTTCCACTAATTTCTGTTTATTAAAGCTCAATTCAAATACAAGCCTGGTGATATGTTTCTGATTAAATCCTAAATGTTGCAAAGCAGCCTCAGCACACCGATCTATGCAGTGAGTCTGTGTCCCCACAAACGCATGCTCATGCATAACTTTTGGTAATCAAATATTCATGCTCAGACTTCTAAAATTCCAGTGCTCTGCTCGTGGTCAGGCCTTCGGGGACAACACCTTCAGCTCCTAAGGAAGGAAATTTAGACCTAACAAAGTACTTTGCTTTCTGAAATTCTGAAATTCCTTAATTTTTTCCTAGAAGTCCTGAGTGTTGGTCTGAGCAAGCGTCTCGTTCTGGAAATGAGTTGTGTGATGAGCACCAGACCCTCTCTCCTGAAGGATGTGGATGAACAGCACTGAACAGGTTGTTCAGGGGTTGAATATTCATGGCTGGCTGTTTGAGAGCTGCAGGCTGGGTGAAGCTGTGCTTGACCTCCTGGAGTGGTGGTGACAGGGCCCCTTCCAGCAGGCGGCTGGGCCAGAGCGCTCCAGAGCTCCCTGGGTGACAGCGCTGGGGGCAGAGCAGCCATCCAGGGCCACTTCAACCAAAACCAGATTGTCACACGTGCAGCAGTGCAAACCAGCCTCAGGGGATGCTCCAGGAATATCCTGATTCTTTTATTGTTTTCCAACAGACACGAGAGGCAGTGCAGAAAGGCAAGCAGCAGAGCCGGCACAACACAGAGCAGGAAGAGACGAAAGCACCGAATTAAGAAAATCCACCCCAGCCAATGCCTTCAGTGTGTTCCAAAAAACAAATCTTGTAAAAATATTTCTTAGGGCAGTCAACTTTGCAGGGATGACTGTGATTTCAACGCATGTCTACAGGCAGAAACACAGCAGAGATAGCAAAGATGTTTTTGGCAGAAGCAACGCTCTCCAGCACTGAAGTTTGGAAATGACTTTCCCCAGGTTAGAAACAAGCTGTGTCAAAATTAATTCTTAATGTTGGGAACTGGTAACTGACAGCAGCATGACTAGAATTTATTACCACAGGGTTCTAAATACTTAGAATTACAATATTTAAAACTTTTCTTTTAAGAGAAATTAAAACACTCAAAAGACAACATAATTAAACATCCTGATGTCCAGGTCAAAGTGAATTTAAAAGCACGTTTTGCAAAATAAATTCATCGTTTAGGAGAGCAACACAAATAACTTTATATTTACAATTACTGAATTGGAAGAGGTACAAAGAATTCTGAATGTTTACTGGTTAGACAGTAAATTTTAAAAGATTGTGAGGAAGGGTTAATGCACCCCAGGCAAAATCCTGCCAGTCTGGCTGCAAGATATTCTGGAATTACTCCTTTTGTGTCTCCCTGAGAAGTTAACCAGGGGGTGTTATTATGGCCAATTAAGAAAGTGTTGCTCCACATGGGCAGTTTTCAAGGAAAGTTTGCCAGAAATTCTCCAGACAGCTTCTAACTGCTCTGGAAATGTGGAGAGTGTTAAAAATGCACCCCGTGCCAATATCACATCTTCCCTGCTGCGTGTTTGGAACAAATGTCACTGCCTGATATTTGCCAGGAAGCCTTAGGTCAGTCGTGGTTGTAGCAATCCCAGCGCCTGAAACTCTCTCTGATTTCTCCATTGAGCTATTTCTTGGTGAACGTGGAAGATGTCCCACGAAGCATTTGGGAATTTCAGAAGTCAGGTTTTTTTAGAAAACTAGACAGATAGGAGCCCAGTGACTGAGTTTGCCTTAAAAGAGGATCCAGCTCTTTGCAATTGCCTGTGATTTGTGTCCTGCAAATGACGAAACAACAGAGGAAACAACATTTATTCAAGGATCCAGCAGAACGCTGCCAGAAAGTAATGGCTATTCATGAACAAAAATGTGCTGCTGGAAAAGGAAGGTGTCAAAGGCAAATTAAACTGTAAATTAGAGCAAGAATAGGCCAAAGTCAGCCATGCTGAAAGAAGCAGCTGTTCAGCCTGTGTTGATATATCATTTAAAGAGGTCAAAGTTTGCACTGTTTGGGTCGGGCTTGCCCAGGCTCACAGGTGGGTCCCAGCCTAACCCCGGGTCTCCTGGGGGAGCTGGATGAGGAGGAGGAAGGGAAGCACAAGGTCTCAATGCCCCCTGCGAGGAAACACCACAGTGCCTTCCATCCATCCATCCCTCCATCCGTCCCTCCATCCATCCATCCATCCATCCTTCCATCCCTCCATCCCTCCATCCCTCCATCCCTCCATCCCTCCATCCCTCCATCCCTCCATCCCTCCATCCCTCCATCCCTCCATCCCTCCATCCCTCCATCCCTCCATCCCTCCATCCCTCCATCCCTCCATCCCTCCATCCCTCCATCCCTCCATCCCTCCATCCCTCCATCCCTCCATCCCTCCATCCCTCCATCCCTCCATCCCTCCATCCCTCCATCCCTCCATCCCTCCATCCCTCCATCCCTCCATCCCTCCATCCCTCCATCCCTCCATCCCTCCATCCCTCCATCCCTCCATCCCTCCATCCCTCCATCCCTCCATCCCTCCATCCCTCCATCCCTCCATCCCTCCATCCCTCCATCCCTCCATCCCTCCATCCCTCCATCCCTCCATCCCTCCATCCCTCCATCCCTCCATCCCTCCATCCCTCCATCCCTCCATCCCTCCATCCCTCCATCCATCCCTCCATCCCTCAGGCTGCTGAGCCCACCCCAGGAATCCCCAGGAATCCAGGAGCAGCCCCTGGGCACGGAGCCAGCCCCGAGGGGCGCAGGGACACAGAACCTGGGGGTGCCGCGAGCTGTGCTCGTGTCTCTCACTCTCCCAGCTGGGATCCCAGCCAAGTTATTCTACAGAGTGACAGAATCACAGGACAGTTCAGCTCGTGTGTGATCTGATGTGCCATAAATCTGCCCGCACTGCTCAGCACCAGCAAGGAAAAAAAAACCTCTAAAACAACCCATAAAACTTCTGTGTGAGGAGGAACATGGAATTTCTTCTTTAATATTGCAGCTGCTTGGTGGGGATTGCACACAACCCAAAGCAGGATGTCCAGGGTAAAGCTGGTTGAGTATTCCCCAGAAAAGGAATTCTGTTGGGTTACTTCAGTCAAAATGTTTCAGAAGAACATAATAGTTTAGATTCCTTTCCTATCAAAAGTGCTTTCCTGCTGCACACTGGATTTTCCAGGAAGCCACGTCCCAGAGACTCAGTGCCGTCCCAGGAGCAGGACAGGCCAGCTCCAGGCATGTCCCCGTGCCCACACCCCGATTCCTGCTGGGGCTCGGGGCCGTGAGGAAGCCCGTGGCAGGATGTGCCTGTGGTCCCTTGCTGGGCCCTTTGTTGTGGTGGCTGCTTCAATGCATTAATCTCCTCCAGCCAACTGTGCCTGGCATTATCAGTCTTTCATTAACATATCCCCTTTTTCCTGAATGTTGGGGTTGTTTTTTTAATATGAGGATTAGTGCAGCTGTGTCTCATCAGACCTCTTGTGTCTTTTTCTGGGACTTTGTAAGGGACCCTGATTAAAGACTCTCTCAGCTGTTGTTCTCTTCTCCATTTTTCCTTCTATGTTGCCACCGAATATTAATAATCTCATTGTTTCCTTTTATAATTATGTTAGTGCTTGGGCACTTTAAAGGAAAAGAAAGCATTTTTTAATGAATCCCTCCTTCCCTCCTCACCACCCCCCTCACAGTTTGGAAATGCACAGCATGGTTTTAGAAGGCTCAGCAGAGGAAATGCTTCTGGGTTCTCCTCCACGAGCATCTGCTGATCTCATTGTTCTCACAGATTAATCCCCTCTAATTGAGCTGTAACTTTGAACAGAGCCTCCATTCCCAAAGAACGAGCTGCCCACCTCTCGCTGTGCTGCCTTCTCTGCCTGTAGGTGCAACAAAAGACAGGGTTGCAACAGGATCATGAGATTAAAGCCATTAGAGCGTCCACTGCTGAATAAACCCACTGGCCAGGTAGATGAAATGCAACCTGAGGAAAAGCCATCCAAAAAGGTCTGAATGTTTTCCTATTCTTAGCAAAAACTATCCTTAGTTTTATTTTTAACTGACTTGTTGACTTACAGCCTTCAGCTGCTAAATGCAGTTATCTAATAAACAGAAGGTAGCAGCCATGCAGTAGACTTTTAAAGCCACACATTTATGGATATGTACGTTTTTCTTAAGTGGTATTTTCCAATTGAAGCACCCCTCCAAACTCAGGAATTTTGTGCAGCGGTGTTTTTAAAACCTCAGAAGCAGTTTAGGGATCTTTGTCCTTGAAATCCACAGACTAACTGGATTGTTCCTGAAACCACACAACAAAACTTCCCTTTCTTTGTGAGTACTCACAGAATGCAGATATTTTGATTCAGTGTCATCCCAGAATGCTTTATAATTACAGGAAACAAAATTAGGGAATATATTTGTAATACAAACTGCTAACTACTTTCAGCTGGCAACGCTACGTCCTTGCATGAAAATCATCCCATTACATTCCATGACTGTGCATGAAATGTAAAGCTCACGGCTCCTGTAAGAGACAAAAGGTGGGAAAAAAATAAATACCAAAATGATTTGAGTTGCCACAAGAAATAAGGCTAACATTTGCTTTCCTTGATCCTTCTGCTCCCCTCTCTACAACAAGGTAGAATGCAAAATTTTATTTAGTCTTTGCAGATATTTCTATTTGCCCAACCTCTCAGAAATACCAGATGATTCCTGGAAAAGCGTTTTAATTTGATAAACCTAAGAACAGGAGATTGAAAGAGATCATGTGAAGAGGGCTAAAAGCAGGGATCATTTTCATTTCAGGGATGAGAACATGTTAATGTCAATGAGCAGTTAACAGTGCATCTGGTCCTACACAGAAATAACAGTTCCCCAGAACTCCAGCCAGGAATTTTATCAATTATGTTGGATCTGAACGTGAATGGTAGGCAAGGAACAGACTTTCAGCACTCTGACGTGCTCACGATGTAACATCTCACTTGCCACTTTCTTCCACCCTTGTGGCCAAATTTCCTCCTCAGGGGTGTGGGAAATATCTGAATGAACTTGGGCACCACCTGAAGAGTTCCGCTTCTCCACACTGACATTATTTGCTCTTTTGATGCGCACCAAAAACGTCCCCAGAAGAATTTGGCAGCTGTTTTGAGCAAGATAATGATTTATGTACTTGTCCTGAACAGGTTAAAAAAAATCCCTTTAACACACAAAGTTTTCTCTGGAAATTTCTCCTTTGCATGTGCCAAACAAGAAATTCTCCTTGAAAATGGACAGTGATGCACCATTGTCCTGAAACCAATAAAAGAAACCGCCACCAAAACAAGAGATGGTTCATCTGGAAGAGAAGATGGGAGTTGTGGTTTGCTGTGTTCCTGGAAACAACGGGCCAAGAACAAAATGCCACTGGAAAATAACTTTATTCACAGCCCTCCCACCATTCAGCCTCTCTTAGTACACCTGGATTCATATTTTCCTTCATTTTGCACTAAATAATCACCCTGGGAGGGAGTCATGTGCCCAAACTGAGGACAATCTATTGCTCCTCACATCTACAATTGTTTTTTTTACCAGCTGCATAAGAAGCTATTTTCTAGGCTTGGCCATAAATTCATGGGAAAAAACCTTGAAATTTACTATCTTGTCCTGGGATACCTGTGAAACGTATGATAGTTTTTACAATTCATCAAGTAAAATAAGGATGATTTACAGCGCTCTGCGATGCCTGGTGACAACCAAGGACACCTGCAGCACGCTGCTCTTGTACCACAGCCCTTAAAAATGCTGCAGGTCCTCCCAGAAAGGGAATGCAGCCCTCCCTGAAAGGGAATGCAGCCCTCCCAGAAGGGAATCCAGCCCTCCCAGAAGGGAATCCAGCCCTCCCTGCAGCCCTGGGGCTGTGGGAGCCGTCCCTGGGAGCCGGGGATGGGGTTTAATCTCCGTGGTTATTCCTTTCCCTGCTCCTCACAGCCCCGGAGAGCTTTGCATGATTCAAGGATTCACCTCCTGTGCCCTCTGTCCTCCTGAGGAGCAACACGAGGACTCCACAACTGGGCTGAAGCTGCAGTGTGAGAGTTTTCCGGAGATTCCCCTCCTGCTGGTGCTGGTGAATCCCAATTCACTGCTCGGTCCAGGAAAAGGGACTCTGTTAGGAGCAGGAATAATCCCATGCTCTCCCATCTATGGCACAGGAGATTGCAAAATCACTCCATCACTGCCTTCTCCAAGCTGGATTTCTTGCCGGACCTGAGAAGGAAGTGCCTGCTCCTTTCCTGCAGAAAGAGTGTTTGTGAGGGACCAGAGGACAGTAATTACTCAGCTTTAATTAGATCCAAACTATCACAACAGAGCACCCTCACCTTACTGATGTGACCAGGGGAATAAACACTCTTTCCATCCTCCCCTGACGTTGCCTCCAGAGCTGTGCAGACATCACCCACTCTTTCCAGGCATTTTTCCAGCTACCAGGAGCAAGAGAGGCTGATCCAACCAGAGACCGAGAGTCTCCCTCTTTCCAGGGGAGAGAAGAACAAATCAGAGCCATTTTCCCAAAGTTTTTGAGAATCTGGCTGCCCATAATGGCAAAAGGAGGGAGCTGCAGGGGGTTCCTCCTGATTTCTGAGGGATCCCAAGGGATCAGGGCTGCTTGGAAGGGTCACATCTGGAGGAATGGCCAGTCCTACCTCAGGCAAACCATTTTCACCCCCTGTTCACTACTACACTTCCTGCCTGCCATATTCTATTCTATTCTATTCTATTCTATTCTATTCTATTCTATTCTATTCTATTCTATTCTATCCTATCCTATCCTTGGCTGTGCCTGCCCCAATGTCTTCAGGACCCCACTCTTTCCTCTAAGCAGCTATTTCCAACCTGGTGAAGAAGATTCTACATTTCAAATCCTTAAGCAGAACTTTTTAAAAGGATTTAACTTCAGACACACGCCACGAACTCGTTACAAGTAACTTAACATAGTTTATAAAGCCAGTGACAAGCCTGTGCCTTGAGAGCTGAGTTCATCACGGGACCTAAATCAGGCTGAGTTTTCAGCAAATAAATTTGGCAGTGGCAGTCACAGCTGCCCCAGGAGCTGCAGGTCACCCCCTCAGCCTCACCAGGTGAAACAATTCTTTCTGTCCACTGCCTTCCTTGGCCCGAGGAAGGAAAGATGAAGGGTTTTGAGTGGTCATCTAAAACTTATTTTATCCAAGATTATCACAGCAGCACCTTACCTCTACATGCAAAAGGAATTTCCAGTTACAAGCCCAGAACTGCCTTGTCTTTACTCCGAAGTGAGCTACTCAACGTTTCCTCTCTGTTTCTCAATTTGTAAAAAAAATAAAATAAAAGTGGAACAAACAACCCTCACTTAAAGCCCTCCCTCAAATAAAGCAACGCGAGGGTTAAACAGATAATATTTTAGTGAGCTCTGAAAACAATGTCTGACGATCTAATGCTCTCTTTCCTCGACAGATGGCTTAGAAGAAATCTGGGAAGTCTTACCCACAGAAAAAATTACTAGCCTTAAGAACAATTCATATAACATATCTGAACACATGGCTGCCTTTCAACACTTGTGCTTAAACTGGGAATAGGATTCAAAAGCCACCATCCCCGAGGAGCTTTTCTCTCTGCAAAGATCCCACGTCGCAGCTCTCTTCTCCCTCTCCTCAAACGCAGCCTCGCCACGCTGTTTACTGAGCTGAGGGACTAAAATAAAACCAGCAGCTCTATTACCTTATAAAATGTTGAAATACTGCGTGGTGATTTTACAGATAAGAACTCACTACTATGAATGAATAACCTCTAAGTGTTATGAGTGTTGGCAGAGTAGATGAAGTTTTTTCAACAAAACCAGCTTGGGGAAAAAAACATAAGAAAATGTCTCAATTCACTACTCAGAAAAAAAAAAAAAAAAAAAAGGCAAAGTTTTGCAGCTCCCTGAAATGAATACTTAATCAAAATTAAATTCAGGTGTACATTTAAATAAAATTATTTCTATAAAAACAGCATGAAAATATTTCCATTTAATCTCTTTTGTTCATTGCTAAATAAAATCCCCTTACAATTTCCCACAACTACGAAGCAAAAATAAGAATGACAATCTGCCCAAGGGTGAAGCACTTGGGTATTTTCAGTAATCCAAGCCTTATCTTCTAATTGCCCTCACCCTTGAACATTTCCAGTCACTGCCCTGTGCCCAGGCAGGGTGCAGCCTTTCCCATCCCACCTCGTGCCCATACCCCTACTGATCCTTCAATCCCACAAAACTATGGAGCAATCCCATTTTCTGTTCATGGACCCACACACCCCACTCCTGTCCCCTGCCACACACCCCATCCCTGTCCCTGCCACACACCCCATTCCTGTGTCACACACCCCATTCCTGTGTCACACACCCCATTCTTGTGTCACACACCCCACTCCTGCGTCACACACCCCATTCCTGCGTCACACACCCCATTCCTGCGTCACACACCCCATTCCTGCGTCACACACCCCATTCCTGCGTCACACACCCCATTCCTGCGTCACACACCCCATTCCTGCGTCACACACCCCATTCCTGCGTCACACACCCCATTCCTGCGTCACACACCCCATTCCTGCGTCACACACCCCATTCCTGCGTCACACACCCCATTCCTGCGTCACACACCCCATTCCTGCGTCACACACCCCATTCCTGCGTCACACACCCCATTCCTGCGTCACACACCCCATTCCTGCGTCACACACCCCATTCCTGCGTCACACACCCCATTCCTGCGTCACACACCCCATTCCTGCGTCACACACCCCATTCCTGCGTCACACACCCCATTCCTGCGTCACACACCNACACCATCCCTGGCCCCTTCCACACACCCCATTCCTGTGTCACACACCCCATTCCTGTGTCACACACCCCATTCCTGTCTCACCCAGCCCAGTGTGGGTTTGATTTCCTTTATTTACACCCGTGCAAGGCCGCCCAGAGGAGCCCAGCTCCTGCAGGCCCAGGCNGCCCAGCCCAGTGTGGGTCTGATTTCCTTTATTTACAGCCCAGCTCCTGCAGGCCCAGGCTCAGAGCCCTGCAGGTTATTCAGGAATGCTGGGGGGATGGAGGTGAGGGAAGCTGAAGGGGCTCTGGCTGCTGTTCCACTCCTCACAGCATATGCTTTAGCCAAGTGGAAGCACTGCCACCTGACAGGACTTTCTTCCAGGCACGAGAAGACAAGGATGTTTAGTGACAGCACAGTCAATAAAACAGGGAAATCTGGGATCAGGAAACTCACAACCTGTGCTTTAATAACACTTCTGTGGACATAGCACCGTGCTCTGGACCCAGAGTGCATGGGCAGCTGATATAACAGCAAATTCATCCACTTAATTATTTACTAAAACTGCACTGAGTGACATCAATGTGCTCAGCTCAATGGAGAGCTTCCCATCCCTTCCCTCATTCTGGCCCACTCCCCATTTTCTGCCACTCATTCCCAGCTGTGGCCTAATTAGGATGAACCTAGAGTGCTTGATTTGTATTTATTTACCTCCCTTACCTCTTTCCTTCGTGATTTTGCCTTAATCAAAATGTTGCTATCATTTGGAGACCCTCATCAAATCTGGGCTTCCTAAAGACCACCTAAAGTGGTTTTTAGCTCTGCTCATCACAATGGCATGAAAGGCAGAGTCTTTCTGGGGTGATATCATTTTCTCTGTTCATTGTCTTGTCAGCTGAATTCTTATAGGACAGATTAAAATCTTCAGATCCCTCTAGGAGAAGGGATAGGATACAAGACTTCCTTCGGTACTTATGTTTGTGTCTGCCTGCAAATGGATGAAATAATGACAAAACACCTCCAGCAGTGCTTTCCCCCCCTCCTAGAGCCCTTTGCTATCCCCCAGAAAAACAGGAGGTTCCATCCCAACTCTTTGTTGCTCCCCAGCAGGGTTAATAATAAACCTTGGAGCAGGTGATGATTATGATTATAAATGACATGGATAATGGATATAAAATTGAGGGGACCCCTCAGTGCTCCTGCTCTTGGGAACAGAGGTCCTTCTTTCCGTGTCCTAAGCAGAAGCAATTCCCACTCCCTGGGGGTGAGAGCCATCCTCCAGCACCAGCTTTGCCTCGGCTGTGTGCGTTCCCTCCTTCCCTTTCCTCCCTCCCTGATCTCCAGCAGATCAGCATGCACTGCCACCTCCTTCTCCATATCCTGGCTTCCTCAAAGTTTGGGCTGAGGTCATGGGTTTCCATTCCCAGGCACTCTGAGGAAGCAGACAACGAGCCAAGGGAGGTGCTGCACAGGGGCTGAAGGACAGAGCAGCCCTCCATCACCCGTGCTGTACACACAGGGCTGAATGACAGCCAAATACTCATTGTAAATCGACTTTCTCCCTTCTGCTACCCTTGCACAGCATGAGAAACACCCCCAAGAAACCCATTTACCTCACTTTGGGACATCCCTATTACCAAAACCTCTGCAGGCAGCATTTTCCATGAAAATCAGTAGCACAAACACCAGTCTGGCCACCACGCATCCCATTTCTCTTATCCAAGGCCTCCATTTTCTTCTTTTTAGTCCTTGGATATTGGACTTGTGGCATTTCTGAGTAGCTTGAGGACCCAAAGCCACTTCTCACACAGCAATTCTGGAATGGCTGTAGGGCTGAGCTGTGCTGGCGCCTGGTTTATCAGCTGGTGCCAGGAAAGAGTGACCTGCAAAGGCCTCCTCTGCAATCCTGCAGGGTCAGGGGGGATGGATATCTCTTCTCTTTTCACTAATTTTCTAACAAAAATAACCAATGGGAAGCATTTAATGCCACAACCTGCCCCATCACGAGCTGTTTGCTCTTGATTCTTCTGTGATTATCAGAAAACCATGAATTTTTCTTGTGGCATTTCCAAGAGAATAAGAACAAAAGGATCATCACAAAAGAGCGATGACAACACGGAAAGGAATAACCAGCATCCAAACTGAATCCCTGGTTTAATTTTGTGAGACTCATCAAAAGGAATCATCTCTTGCTCCCAGTATTGCTGTTTTTTAAACAGCCATGCACAAAACCAAGGGAAAAGGTCTGGTGTGGCAGCCACAGGGGCTGAAGGAACAGAAACCAGACTCTGCTGCGGGCACTCCCAACAATAAACACCCGAAAGCAGAGGGAAAATGAAGGCCCATAAATCCAGAGAATAAACAATCCCCAGCCTTCCATCATTCCTGTCACTCTGCCATATTCAGAAAGATACCTCCAGCCTCTACGTGGGGATTAGACTGGGGGAATCCCTCGAGTGTAGACCAGGGTGTTCTGCACTAATCTCGCTGGACGGACACGCAGCTCACATCACTAATCTGGGGCACACAAAGCAGCTCTGCAGGAACCAGCTGAGGGGGCACAGAGCCGCTGATCTAGCAGACGTGGCCTTCTAATAAACACAGAGCCAATCTGTGCTTAATGAGTTTAGGGTGACCTCCGAAGTACAAAGTTGCCTCACAGTGGTCTAGTGCAGATTTCAGTGCAATTAAAAATCTGTAAATCACAGGAAACACAGGAAAATAGAATTGCTATGCACAGTCAAAGAATCAGATCCTCTTATACTGGAAACCACATTGTATTTTACGTTTATGTGATTTATTTCATTCCTTAGCCATATCATGAACCTATAAAAACCTTTTCATTAAATTAATGCTCTATGTCTCCTTTACCATGATGTGCCTGATTAAAATGCCACTATGTATTTTTCCCCCCCTTCCTTAAAGGCCTAATCCCATAATACTTTATAAAGATCTTATGTGGAGATTGAGCTCTTTTTTCCCCCAAACCTTTCATCTTATTCAGTTTGATTAGGGTCATGGGGCCAGGCTCATCCCAAGCATAATTCCACTGGAGTCAAAAGAGCCATTCCACTGACCAGGGCCAACCACAGAAGCAAACATTTGGTGCCCTACATTTGGCAACACAAAAGGATAATGTTGTATTTATTCCCTTTTCAGTCGGAACCACGCTTTGATAGATCATTCAAGATGCTAATGAGCCAAACAGCCTTTTACAAGAGGAAATACTCCAGATATAACACACTCCTCAAATGATCGCCCTGTTCTCCATCCTTTCTCCAATCCTCCCAGCCCCTGCAGTGAACACCTCGGATGTGATGTGCTGCTCAAGCTCTCGGGCTGGAAATTACCTCGTGCCAGTTATTTGAACCAATCCATCCGAGACTGAGCCGCCGGAATCTCCCTCTCTGCCTAAAAGGCAGAATTCACCAGTGTCATCCTAAAGATCTCTGTCTCCCTGCCAACCATGCAGCAACTTTATAGTAACTTACAACTGGTTAAATTGTCCAGTTCTACATGTACCAACTCTGTCAGCTGTGATTTGAAATAAAGTCGCCTCAGGACAAAATTCACTAAACTATTAAAGATCAACAACATTTTTTTTCTCGTTTGCCCACCCGAAAACATGCCGAGAGTGCTGTGAATTCTGTCTTATTTAACAAGGAGGCCTCGTACACAGGGGCTCCACTGAACAATCCATGGCTCTTCCTCATTTGGGGTGAAAATGAAAAAAAAATGGAAGCTGAAAGGAAGAAGGGATCAGAAAACTGTGAAAGCCCTTGGAGCTGCACTGTTTCTGAACTGCAAATATTTATAATTTTTATGTCATCCTATAAAACCTGGACGTTGCAATCCATTCTATTTAACATCCTCTTTTAGGAGGTTGATAGTCCCCATTCACTTCACAAGCTCCAGGTTTACTGCTTTCTCATTCCGCTAATAATAAAAAGGTGCCACAGATAATTAAAAACAAACTCAGTCCCAGCATTCATTAAAGAAGAAAATATGAACTTCTGAAAAGCTGTCACATACAATAAAGCAGTGTTATCTGCCCAGAATTACAGTGATTTCAAATGGATAAGTCCAGAGAACAAAATCCACCAAAATGCAGTTAAATTAATTGCTGTTTTACAAGGGGGAGCTTAAAAATGGAGTAATTAATTGACCTACTGCTTGTGACAATTTCCCTGTAGTTAACAATCACTCCTGCGAAAGATGAAAAAACAGCCCTTCTTCATTTGAAGAGAGGGGAATCAAATCAGTGCAAAGCAACACTGCCAGTGTTTCTGTGATAGGGGAATTGTACAGGAGAAAACAAAGAATATCCACGGAACGGGATAAATCCCAAACTCCCTTTTAACTCTGCAACTTCACTGCACCCAACAGCATTATCTCAAATCAGGGCTGGGCTTCTCCCAGTGCCCTGACATTGGGAATATTTAGCCCTGGGCTCTCAGTTACCTGGGTGGAGAACAGTGTAGTTTGAAATTAATTGAAAAAGTCATTTTAGTAGTGGAGATTCAGAAAAATATATGAGTTTATTCACTATAGGGACATTTTGTTTACTTGTTCATTACTCTGAGACAGATTGTGCAAAATACCTTGAAACATGGTTTATTAACGTAGCTGCAATTGCCTGATTTGTCATGCACAGAATTCCTAATAATTTAAATTAATTCTAAAAAAAAAACCCAAAAAAACAAACCAGAGATGGCACTCACATTCCAAAAACCTCTAGAGCCTGCAAAAATATCCGGGCACACAGGGCAAGTCCTGCCTGGACAGCGCACAAAAGGCACGGTGGGAATATTGGGATCCATTGGGGTTTGAAAGAAGGAAGCCGTGGGTGCAGTGCCCCACAGAAGGAATCAAACAGTCACAGATTATGAGCAGGGCACCCATAGAAAGGGCACTGCAACCCTAAATGTCGGGATTTCCACGGCAGTGCAGGGTCAGGGAACGGGGAAACACACCACACACAAGATGTGAGCACACCAAAGCTGCACGGCAGAACGGAGTCCCCTGTCCTATCCCACCCCTTCCCAGGATCCCTGACACTCAGTTGGGGTTTTTGGCTGCCACTCAGGATTGGCTGGTTTTGGAAAATGGGCAATGACTCCAATGTAGCTCCTTCTAAGCTGTCATTATTCCAAAGAGGCATAAATTGGACTATTCTCTTCTCAGTGCATTACCCAAACTCGTGTTCGCTGCAGTTCATCTGCTCCCGTATTGCTGCTCGCTTCCGTGAGCTCCCCTGGGTTTTCCTGTCATTTACAAAGTATTTGATGGCTCAAAGGAGTTTTGTGCCACCTGCAAAGTTGGAGATTTCAGTGTTCACTTCAGTTTCCAGATCATCAGGGATTAAAAAAACCCCGTATTTTCAAAGTGCCAGAGGGCAGGGCTGGATGGGATATTGGGCANTGTCCCTGCCATGGCAGGGGTGGCACTGGATGGGCTTTGAGGTCCCTCCCAACCCAAACACTTCTTTGATCTTCACCTTGCATAAGACAACCTCTGGCAGCAGGACACGGGCTCTTCCCAAACCAAGCAGTGACCATTGCAGTCGTTGTTTCTTCTAAGTCAAGAGCAACTGATTTTTTGACTTTTCAGCCTCTGATGCATAAACTCGCAACCTTTTAAAAATGCAAATATGTTATATACCCACTGAATCCTTTTAATCCTCATCCTTTACTGATACCTTCGTGCAACTCCAGCAGCCACAGAAGAGAATCTCCCCCGACAGAAGCAAACCTTGTCCTGACAGACCACATTTATTCCTGTGCTCAGCGATTTTATTCCTTAGATGAACCCCTCCACCTCCCCAGGGACTGAAGTTGTGCTTACCTGTCCTTTGTCCCCCTCAGGGACTCCACCTAGAGCCTGCCTTGAAGCTTCAGTGTGCGTTCCAAAAATGTTAGGGGAATCCACACGGGTGGAAATTCTGGTTTGGAGACAGCTTTGACAGGAAATTTCAGAAGTACAGGTTTTGTAAAATGCCTCCTCATATTTTTAAAAGAAAGTAGGAGCAGACTAATGTTTGTTTAATGTCATTTTTCTTACAGTTTATAAGCATCTAAAGCTTTTAGATCAAAAGTGGACCCTAACAAAGAATGCGAATTTCGCAGCTGTGAGAAAAATACAATGTGTGAACAGCTTATAAATGTGGAGGAAACTCCCTAAATGCTGTGGGTTTATCCCTTAGAAAGAGTTTTAATTCTATGAACAAGAGCACTGGAAATTATCACAGTTTCTATGAGGTTTTTTAGTGCTGTGCCAAGGATTTTGATGGCATCCTGATTCAGTGGTCAAGAGATATCAATGTGTGTTATTTTGTAATGTAATTCAATAAATTTGAATATTAGTGACCCCTTAATAGGAAATATCATAGAATCCTCTTAATACGAGTGTAATTTGGGGGTCTTGGCAGATGTTTGGGGTCTATTGGTTTTGATTTTTAAAAAAAAGTTATATATAAAAAAATGTACAAAAACATCCCGAAATACACTAGGACTTCTATTTCCATGTTTAAATACTCTATTATTCATTCCTCCCTTCCCCACTCATTTATAAAATTAAGTCAGTGGATTTTGCTTGAGGAGAGTTAGTACGATATGTGGAGAGCATTTGATGTTTTCTGGTGGGCAATGGTTGTGGAATTTGCACCCCCAGATCAGACCATTCAATCAAACACAAACCTCAGAGACTGTTCCAGCTCAGGATTCATTGCACCCACTCGAGGCAGACAAAATATATTTTGGCATCTTTTCTGACAGATGAAAATAAAACAAACAATAAGGATCAGCTTGCAGCTAACAATATGCAAAATTAAAGACTATAACAATTTTAAACTTTTATGGGAGTGCTGATTAGCTTTTGTTGTGGAAGCTGCAAAGAAGAGATTTTGCTGTTAATCTCGTTCCTCATCCCCCCAGCACAGAGAAACAGGGAGCTCACGCAGCACCACAGACACCGAATCAATGCTGCTTGGCAAAAATGCCTTTTGTTTTAATTGCCCAGAAGTAGAACAGTGAGAAACTCAAATTATCTCTAAAGGCATCGGTGGCTGTGTAAGCTGATTATAATAAAGTGTGTCCTATGCGTTTTCCATTTGAAGGTTAAATTCCCAATTAATTTTTCAGCGTGTTGCCATCTCAGCTGAGTGTGGTTGCTAATTGCAGTGAAACAATAGTTTCCAAAAGCTTTGAATTCATGTGCTGGATTCCAGACACACTCAGAGATCCCTGAGACTGCTGCAGCCCAAACCAGAATTGCTGCAAAAACCCCAAATTCAAACACCTGCACAACTCCTCAATTTTATTTATTTTTCTTTTTTTTTTTTAAATTCTGGAAATGCAAAGATTTGTTATTCTTGGTAATGTTTATCTCACATTTTTCAGGCTCACTTATTTTTTCTCTTGAAAGCTAAAAACTTCAATAGCCAACATCTTAAATACTCTTCTATAAAATGTGTGAAGAATAAAGAGAATGCACAAAGCAATATTTCAAAGTTGAGCACCTGAATGAATTTTATCTACAAATAATAGACTTAAAAATCTAATCTACTGTAAACCCTGAATTAACAAGCATCCTACTGATGAATAATATTCCAGAACATACTTTTCTTTGTTTAAAGCCTTTCAATAGCTGCCTACTGCACCTTTCAAAATTTTGTGCCAGCGAGCATCACAAATCACTTATTTTGTCTTGGTATTAAAAAATTCCAAGTACCTATAAAAATATCTATATTCTCTACAGCCAACTTAATTCAAACATCTTACTAAAACCAAAAAACAATATTTCCACGGTAGAACAACTAAATTCTTTCAGAGGTACAAGTGAGGCACCTTGGAGTTCTGTGTTTTATCAGGCAATCAAGGAAAAAGGTGACAAAGTTGAGGCCTAAAAATGTAATAGCCACACCTAGCACAGGTGAGCAAGGCCTGGGGTCCCTGCCCAGCTTCCCAGAGCTCCCAGTTTCCCTGCTCAGAACGATTCTCCCTGGTGAAAACACAACCTCACCTTCAGAGGTCCCTTAAATTGACTCTTTGTCCATTTTTAAATCAAATTACAGGTGAATACATAACAACTGTGCAGTAACAGGATGCAAAGCACAAAAAAATCACATTTTTATATGTTTAAGACATGCAAATTTCTCACCAGCTCACCAGGACACAGGTGAATTCTTAAATCATCTCACTAAAATATCCTGTGAGGCAGTAAAAATGGGTAAACTGAGGCACAGAATGCCTGGAGGGATTTGGGGTGGATCAAGATGGAAAGCTCTGCCTGAGGATGGGGTCTCTCCATTTCCAAAGGGTCGTTCCAGCCCAAAAATTGTCCCCTCTGTCCCCTGTGCACCAGGGCAGCCACACACACTGACCCCAACTACCACTGCCAGTGGACATCAAGAAATTATGGCTAAAATAACCCAATAAATGAGTGTATACAGGGCTGTTAATTAACACAGGGCCCCTTCAGCTGTGCTGGGGTTTTTGAGAGGAGGAGTTGGGGGTTTTTTAGGTTGTAAACTACATAATTTCATTACATTTAGACAATGTGAGCCAAATTCTGTTGCTGACTCGCCAGTGTTGAGGGAAGACCTTCACACTTTTTTGAGGCTGACATCTTTATTATCACTTTATTTACTCAAATACAGTGATGAGGCAAAAAAAAAAAATCGCAAGAGTGCAAAAGAAGGAGGAAAAAATCTAGGAGATTAAAAAAGATTGCTAGGCTGGAAGAGTGCAAAAAATTCCCTAAAAATGGTATCATGTGAGGTAAGTTTTATATCCAGAGGTGGATTATAATTTTGGATTTTATATCACCTAAAGATTGAGTTTGCTTTTACAATCCACTCGGTGTCAGGCCATTCATCTTGTGACCCTTAGAACATTTCTTTGTTTAAAACTATGAAGAAAGACCTTCACTCCAGCGCAGTTGCAATCAATGGAGAAAACATTAATCACTTGAGAAGCGGTGTGTTGAGACTCACGAAATTGAAATGAATCACAACACGAAAAAAAATGCCATTATTTTTGAGGGCTTTGTTTTGTTAACATTCGGTCACTCAATCTGCTGTCTCTGCTCGTGTGGTTTTGAGGGGGAGGAGGGGGTTCCAGGGCTGGTTTGGTGCTGGGTACTGCTCCCTCCATCCCCCCCTGCACAATTCCCTGTTCCCACTCTTATCGTCCCGTCCAGCACCTCAGCTCAATCCCACGCACAAACAATTCTGAATTTCCCCCTGGCACGCCAGGATGATTATCTGTCCTTTTATGAGTGATTTTTTTTTGTTGTTTGAAGAGGTTCTGCTTTCCTCAGAGACCCACTAAGACAACCATTCAACCTTGGAATAAATAAAGAATTCACTTGCTGACTATTTATTGACCTATTAGCTTTGAAAGGCTTGTTTATCTAATAGGTCTGGATCCTGCAGAGGACTCCATAAACTGGTGTTCAGAGGAATGTGCCAGTGAACCAGTTTGCAAGTGCAGTTTGGGACAAGAGGAAAAGCCAGCTGATGGTTTCTGCAACGCCCCTGCTGTGGCAGAGCAGCTCAGGCTGGGCAGAAAATCAGCATTGATTTGATCTTCCTAACAGCCAGAGCAGAGCCTCACATGGGACAGCAGTCGAGTACATCACTGAGCCTGGATACCTGGGAAAATACGGGCCACCAGAGCTACAAAAATGTGATGGCCCTGACAGACAGATTTGAAAACCACCTGGAGAAAATGTTCAGATTTTGCTGATGGTAAATCACACGAAAGTTTCATGCGGAGGGAGAGCTCAATTATTTTGGATAAAGTATTGCTTTACATCCCAGTAGGTCATGAACTCGTTGGCGAAGTGGTCCAGGGAAGGTGTTGGGTTTTGTCTGGAGCAGAACCATCAGGCTGTAGTCAGAAAGGAGAACTTCAGATTGCTGTTGTGATGGTGATTTTGTTTGCAAAATGTGACAGTGCCTGGCTGTCTTTAATGCCTTGAGAGGCCACCTGGAACAGAGGCTAGATGGAGTAAAGAAATACATTAGGTATTTATTAAAAAGGCCTTCCGAGGATCCACCTTGGGCAGTACAGGAGCCTGGCCAAGGCTACACCCAAGGTGGACGTTGGGTCACCAGTTTTCACACTTTTATAAGTTTGGTCCATTTACATATCGGGGTTAATTGTCCAATTACAGCTTCAGGCAATAAAGTCCCATCCTCCAGTTTGCTCTTTTCAGTTCATTGTTGTTTACACTTTCTTGGGTTTGAAGCCCCCATGGTGACCTTGGTTCCCAGGCTGCAAAAGGATTGTTTTTGTCTGGCTAACCTGTGAAGAGAACTTGCTAACACTCTGTATGGAGTTCAGAGTTATATACTAAAGCAGTACAGAATCTGAAAAATATGAGAGCTAAAATTTGAGGCAGCACCTTCCCTCCGAGAGCCCAAGATGCCTGATTCCTGACAGACGGGGCTTTCCTTTCAGGCAGGCAGATTTGCCTGGCATTCCCAGCACCAGAGGGGATTTCAGTGCCTGTCCCTACCGAGTTTCCAGGGAGTTTTGCCCACAAGTATCTGCTGACAGCTCCCACAACACAGGAGCAGCTCAGCAGCTCTGTCAGGAGCAGCCCCAGGAATTTCTGCAGGACACACAGCAAACCCTGCCTGTGTTGGAGGAGCAGAGGAGAGCTTCCTTTCCCAGGAAATAAATATCTCTGCAGAAATGCATCGATTGCAAATACAGATTGGGCAAATGATGCCCTCAGCTGGAAGCTCTAAAGGCTGCTGTCCAGCACGGTGGCTCCAAATTCCCAGGTGGGGAGGTACAGGAATCTCCCATCAGAGTCCTGAGCTCTCAAAGGATGCAGAGGCATCAGAGAGCTCTGGTTGTGGCCACCTGCACCATCCCTCCAACCCCAAAGTAGCAAAGAAGCAAAATAAACAACAACAACAAAAAGAGGAAATAAATTATTCCTGTCACTATTAAATTGATCTGCCCACAGACCTGGGACAACCTAAATTCCTCAGGAAGACAAGAAGATCTTTGGAATAAGATGAAAATTCTTTTCTTCCAACGCAAGAAAATTGTGGTGACACCACCAAGGCCAGAAACCCCTTCAGTACCCTCAGGCCCCAGGAGCTGTGGGGGAAGCTGGGTTGGTTTTTGGGGATTTTATCCCCTCCCACTGTAAGACTTTAAACTGATTTCTCCAAAATAAACATAACAGGTGGCCTAAATCTTATAGCCAAACGTGCACACTGCCATAAGTAATGGACTTAGAAAAAATAAATTAGGGAGGAATGTTCTTTGCTGTCTAGTAGAAAAATTCAGATTTGGTGACAAATCTGAAAAACACCTTGCACTGTAACAAAATACATTAATTTGGTGGGGTTTAAAGTGTTAAAAGTGGCTTTTAAAGCAGTTCATGTACATGTAAAGTTCATTTTCCTGAAGATCTCCTGTTCTACATAGAACATTTCAAAGAAAATGTAAAAATACATATTTTTGTTAGTTCTCATCCTGGCAAGGCCTTCTACCACACAGGGACTAAACTTCCCCTCTGCTACAAAATTACCCAAAGAAACTCGAGCTGGATCCTGCAATCATTTTTCATACTAATCTTCTGTGCAGAACTCTCCTCATGGCTCAGACTCCAGGGTGTCAATTGGAACCCTTCCTCTCTAAAGAGCTGTGATTTAATGGTCCAGAAATCTGACTGCGAGCTCCAAACACAGAGCCCCTGCCCTGCTACAAATGTTTGCACCTGACGCTTTTGGAACCCATTAATTTAAAAATATTTAGATTTAATTTCTTCAGAAGAGGCAAATTTGCTCTCGTGCAGCTAGAGAAGCACTTTTGCTATAGAAATCAAAGCAATATTTGCAAACTAACATCCTCCTTCTTTGATAAACATCTCCTTTTTTTTAAAGTAGTGCTCAATAAATTCTTACCCTCCTGTGGCTGTACTGCAAATCCCTCCCTTTCATTCAAGGTCTGTGTACTAACCTGGATATTGCTGTCAGAGCTTACCAGGGATTTATGGAAGGCCACATTACATCGCTACAGAGCCGCAGTTTCTAATTTCATTTACACATCACAAAGTCCCCCGTGCTAAAGAGCAGCACAGAGAACTGGAGGCCAAATCTGGTCACTGAACTAAATGTTTATCTTCTGCTAATTATTTTCAAATGACATGTAATGGAAATAATTTATTTGTCGGCCTATTTTTGTCTCATTAGCAACACTTGTAATTTCAATTAGGTTAATTAAGTAAAGTTCTACCAACCAGGCAGCCTCGATCTTTTATTCCTTGCAAATTTTCCTCCTTCTCTGACGAGTCAAGCAGAGCTTTTGGTGTTGGGGTAGGAAGGGCTTTGGTGGGGGACGGTGACAGTTGTTTTATGAAACACAGGGATTTGCTAAAGCCTGCTGGGGTTCAGCCGTCAAAGGAGAAATGCAATTGAGAAGAAGGAAAAGGGAAAAGGTGTGAACAGAAAAATCCCATGGGGGAAGAAATGATGCAAGGGATCACCAGTGAGGGGAAATGTGCTCTTGGTGGCTCCACTGTGTGAAAGATGCTGTGTCCCACATGAACCAAAAACCAAATTTTAGCGAGACATTTTGCTTTGGATTGAGGGCAGAGTGGAGCCTTGTAGCACAAACGATTCCAGCTCTGACTTGGAAAAAAAAAATCTTTCATTCATTTCATTTTCTTCTCTACATAATTTATAGTCCCTCACGTGTTTTGTCTTCACAGGCCCGTTTGGTAAGAATTGTCACTGCACAGGAACACACCAGGAATCAGCTGGAAAGAGAAGCAAGGGGCTGCTTTAGTCTGCAAGCTCCAAACCTCAGCTGCAGAGCAGAAATAATGATCTCACTGCCTTCCACAGAGCTGGGTGAAGCTCACTGTTCCTTTGATATGTGACATTATTCTATGTACACATAATAAGTAACAAGCACCAAAAAAGGGAGCAGTGATACTTAGATAGCGGGTAGATACTTTATTTAGAGATTTTTTTCGGACTAATACCTGCTATAACAGGGATTTCACCAAAGCCATCTTCAAACAGGGATTAAAGCAGGGAAGTCTATTTGTGTGCAGCTCTGTAATGAGTGTACAGCAGCAGTTTGTGCATTCTGAGGTCACACCTCGCACCGGAAACCCCGCAGCAGATCTCACAGGTTCATGTGATCAAAGCAGGATAATAAGGATAATAATTTAAAGAGTAACAGCCCATTCACTACTCTGGGTGAGCGCAAAAATTTAATCTTGAACACAAGCCCTGCACACGGTACAAAAGTTCTTGTTAAAGATGTTAAAGATATTAAAGTGTATTTCAACAACTGCTCATTGACCGGCTTCCACAATACACCCCATTCTGCACAACTCAGCACAAGTTTAGCTAAAACAAATTCTCCTTTTGAAAGAAAATGTTGGAACAAAGAGGCATTTATTCCTTTGGCTCTTTGCTGCCACTCTGAAAGCTGTAGCCATGCAAATATCCCACTGCCTTTATTTTAATAAGCACTTACCTGGGGATAACTTGGTGCTGCAGAGAAACTTCAGACAGCTCTTGGAACAGATGGAAGCTTTACAGTACCTGAACATTGCTAAATACTCTGCTTAATACTGCTCTGAATTTTAATTCTCATTTTCATGCTAACCAGGTAAACCTGAATTAATTCTATTCTACTCAGTGACAAACTACCACACATTCTGCTTTTACTCATCTTGAGGTTTTTATCCATTTCTAACTTGAAGAACCTCTGTTGAAGGCTATGCTTATCTAAGACATGGATCATTTAACAAAATAAATAATAACAAATGATATTTTTGTCTTAGCAGCTCCTGAAAATTTTCTGAACATTATTAGGATGAGAGGGAAACTCCATTTTCATCACCTAATCTTGAAGCATACCAGCACCATAGGTACAATTATTTGCTTTTTTGATGGCATTTTCTCTTCTGTCACAGTGTTGTGGTAAGTTCAGACACTCAGGAATAAGGAATTTAAAATCCTGAGGAAAATCAGTGATAGAGTTTTGGTGAGGGAGGATGTTCTGGAAACATCCCATCCTCTACACGGAGCCCCAGCACTGTGGGTGCATCTCAACAGGACAGGATATCAGTGGATAATCCTTTCTTTGGGATCCATTCCAAATTTACTGTATCATGTAACTGAACTCGGAGCAGAACTGTAGCCCTGGGGATTATCTCAGGGGATTTGATTGAAATTCACTTTTCAAGAGAAACTCCTTAGCATTCTTTGGGAATCAAATATAAGCCAGCCTTATTTTCCACACCTCTCACCTTGTATTTCTCTGTGCTCCTAAAAGTCTGGCATTAAATGCTCTACAAAGGAAGAATAGCAACTTGTACATGGGATTTTTAATTTTGCTAATCCTCAGTTACAGCCCAAAAGACCAAAAATGCTTTATTTGATGCCACTGGATCCTCACTGAGCTTTTTCAAGGACTGTGCCCTGCAGACTATAATGGACTCCTAACATTTGTTAGAAATGTGGTAAATTCCAGGATTTTTCCTCTGTGCTTTGTGGAAAACCATGTTCTAGCACAGGGGGAAAGGACTGGGGGCATTATCCTTCCTCATCCCCCTTTTTTCAGGGCAACATAGAGTGGTTCCATAGGTGAATTAATGCATTTTTACTCCACTTTGACAAAAGCAGAGCAGCCATCTGACAAACAAATGATGTGCCAATACTTGTGAAATAGAACTACCTATTGTACCTCCAAAACAAGCATGAAGAAAACCAATTCTCTCCTGAAAAAATATCCTAAACTGCATAATTTCTTTATTTTAAAGTTGTCCTAACCCTAGCTACAAATATAGGGAGCCAAATATTTATATCACACAAAATATCAGGGGACATTCGTTCCTTAAACTGATGCTGGCTGGTTCAGGAGAGTCTTAGCTCTGCTAAAAATCTGAAATTCAGTTAGGCCTTACAAAACTTGGGCCAGCTGATAAGGACGTAGATAAATACACAAATGAAAAAACAACAAATGCTGATCCTCTGCTCAAAAGCTCCAAGAATATTCCAATATCTTATTCAACTATAAATTTAGATTTTTAACTCTTCTTCTTCCACTCTGCTTTGCTGGTCTCTTCCTCTCAATAGCAGATCAAACAAAAGATACAAGTAATTCCTGACTCCTGTTGTCACCACTAAACCTTCTCATGGGACCTCAATGACCCCAGACCTCTGAAATGACAATAGGAGAGAACCCCTTTGACTGGTCTTTATCAAGTGGTCTGAAGTCTTCACATGAGATTAATCAATATCTTTCCCAAGCCCATGTTCTTAAAATACTGAGCCATTTCTTGCTCTCCTTATCAGATGTTAACGGTTGACACACAAATACTTGCAGCCAGAGATGCTCTTCAGGGTGCCTTAGGGCTGATTCACTCAATATTCCTTCTGGTAAGAAATCTTTCTTCATATCATAGGAATTTTAATTATTTTTATAATAAAAATTCTATTTATTTTCATAAGAATTTGATTTCCTTTGAATGGCACCTGAACAAAGAAGGTTTGGGTTTGTTATCCTGATGACTTCTTAAAGGTTTTGTTCTTATGTCAATAAGGCTTAAAACTTTCCCATTATCTGCTGTTCTGACACTGAACTTCTGAAAAATGTTAAATGGTTTTAACAATGCCAAATAAATGCATTCTCACAAAAAACATCCACAAAAGCAGCAATTTTTAATGGTGTTATTATGTAAAAACATCACACTACTCATCAACATTTTAAGAGCTCATTGAAATAATGAAGTGGCTCCAGTTATTTCCATTAAAAGGTTTATAAATAATATCTGCTGTTTGGTGCAGTAGGAGAGCAGAGCTGGGTAATAATTGAAATGTCAATACATCTTCCCTGTGAAAGTTTCTACTTCTGAAAGCAGCATCGGGGTCCCTGCAGGAAGAACATGGAATATCCACCTGGAGGAAGAACATGGAATTCCCACCTGGAGGAACAACATGGAATTCCCAGCTCGTGCTCCTGCCTCATGATTTGAACAGTGGAGAAAAGCAGTTCTTGCCATTCCCACTCAATTGTCTCTCCAATACTAAATAAAACCATGTGTAAGGAAAAAAAAAAAGCTATTTCAAACTCACTCACGTAAATACAATCTCTTTAAAGACACACACACAACCTTGGAGCCCTTTTGCCTGATTTTTCTTCCCTTTTTCGTTTTGAATCAGTGGCAATTTAAGAAAGGGGGAACAAACAAGGCAAAGATAACTCAGACGTGAAGCTGCTCCAACAGCATAATAAGAAATGATGAAGTGTCAGGTCCATCACCTCTATTGTTGTGAGCAGGCTCTTCATTATGCTGAAATCTTTCCTTACAAAGAGTTTTCAGTTACATAACGGGATTTTTCATGAGCAATTTAGGAGCTGACATCGTGGAGAAAAAGAAGAGTTTCAGAGGCTGCTGTTCTCTGGCTGTTTCACTGAGGCACCTTCTCATTTTCATCGAGCACATTCTCCTCCAGAGCCCCCTGGACACTCTGTGGAATCTTACTGGTTATGGAACTGGAATGGTGATCGTTTTCTGTCAGAGACCCAGAGATGAAGGCAAATTCTGGGATGGAATTTTCCACAGCAAATCTGAGGGAGCAGGAAAGAAACTAATTTTAATCCCATAAACCAAGGTGCCTTGCTCTGCCATCAGTGTCCTTCTGCACCCAGAACGGTGAGGATTTTTATGGTAAAAACACATTGACCTCCATCCTCCTCAGCTTCTCCTCTTCACTCAACTGACCCAAAGTTCTGTGTGCTCCAGTCTATTGCTGAGGACTGTATGAATTCCTATTTTTCCCCCCTTTCTCCTGGAGCCAAAGCTCTCAGGTGCTGATGAGTCAGAGGACGTCCTGAAGGAAAGGCAGGGAGAGTTTTTTGCTATGAAAACCAGGTCTGATTGAAGTCTTCTTGTCTCAGCCATGCTGAGCAGAGAAGGGCATTTTGTTCCCTGAAAACTGATGAGATTTTTCAAAATATGCCAAAATGAAGTACCCTGTATTTTTTTGATACCTAATCAAAGCAGCACATCAAAGTTTGTGAAGGAGAGGAATACGTAAGGAGGGGAAAGAGGGTTTATTATTTAATAGAGTATAAAAGTCTCTTAAGTCTTTTTCTACATCAAAATCTGTCAGATGGTTTGAAGAATGAGATCTTGCATGGCTGATGTCCTGATCAAAATTTCAGAATGGCATTTAACTACGAATGTCTGCCACGGCATGACACAGAGATCACACAGGTAGATAGATTTGCTATTATTGCAGCGTTTTCTGTCCTCTGAGTGGGATTCATAACAGGAAAAGTCACGACAGAAAAATTCACCAGAACCCAGCACACTGGTGTGAGTCCAGTCCTCACTGCTGTTGATTTGACAAAAATTTGGTTTCAAGTATTCTTATGCAAATTTCCTCTGCATGAAAGAGTTTTCAATGAATGTAAATCTGGCACTGCTGTCGGTGTAAGCGGCCTGAAATGGATCTTCCCCACCTCGAAAACAGATGGCACCACAATGGCACGGGTGGGAACGGAGAGGAAAGGAAAACGAGAAGAAAGGAAAACGAGAAGAAAGCAGAAGAGATTTGGGTAGAAAACTGGTGATTCGAAGGCAGCAGAAGCCCTTGGCAAACAGAGCTTGGTGTTTGAGGCCAAGGCATGGGAAAGCAGGGAATTTGTGCTGCTCAGGAGCAGGTTCCAGGGGCTGCCACCCACAGCTGGCACACCTTGAGCACACTTTTAGCTGCTCCCAGCACCTCTCCCCCAGCCCTGCTCCTGGCTGGACTGACCACGGGGCAGTGCCCCACACAGGGATCATCACCCCGGGGTCTGCATCCTCCCCAGGACCCCACAGCCCACGCTGGCAAAGGCGCCTTCTCCCCAAAGCTAAACACGCAGGAGCTGGCTTTGGATCCTCTGGCAAATGTGTCTGGATCCTAGAAAGTGATGCTTCCTGATTCCCACTGCCCCTCTCTTCTGTGCTCCTGCCAACAGAGAAGGGTTCTACAGAGGGAGCTGCGCCCAGACCTGAACAAAATTTTAATTAGTTCAATGGCTTTATAGATAAATTACCACCGAAAATGTTAGGACTATCAATGAAACATATTCCAACTTTTTATTTTTAAGAAATGTACATTTTTTTCCTCCTCCAAACTAATTAGGCTGATAATCCATGCTGCAAAGTACAGCTGTTTTCCTGACACCTCCAAGTTCAGCTGGCTCTGAACTCCATTTCGTTGAACCCTGTCCACACTCGTTTCAATGGCAGCAGCCTGCAAACACAGAAAAATACCCACTTTAATTAACTTTTACTCCTTTCCAGGGGGTGTTAAAAGAAAACCAAGAGCTATTACAGAGACAAAGCGAGCGAGCCTTCCAGGCAGCGAAGGCTATTACATTCAATTGTTTGGCAACACTTCTATTCAAGACTAACAATTCCAGAGACTTATGTTCTTAATAGAGCAGGCTAAAACTCTTCTGATGAGCAATTTGCCATCAAAAACTGCTGATTTTCTGGATCAAAACGTTCTCTGGGAATGTTTATTCCACTCAAACTGGTGACAAGCAGGCAGGCTGGCTGGAGGGCTGGCAGCTCTGCTTGGAAGGCTGCCGGGGAGCCAGGCTGGCAGGGGGAGAGAGGCTGCCTGCCCACTGCTGCTCCCCTCCTCTCACAGGTCGGCCACATTATGCGTTATAATCATTTTGATTTGCGAGTTTGTCAACATTTCCAAGCAGAAAACACAACCATTCAATGCAGCGTGTTTTAAAATGTACTTCGGGAAGTTTGGCATGAAGATGAAGATTCTTTTTTTTTTTTTTTTGTAAATATTTTCTTGTGTGAGATATTCATATTTTTGTTCTAATTCAAAGCAATATTAAAAAATCCCAAGTGAAACACAGGAGCTTCTGCAGAATGGGAGCTCCTGGTTTCAACCCCACAAACAATTCCATATTCCCAACAAAAAGGCATTTTAAGCTATGGCCTTTCTACAGGCAGAATTTGAAGACAGTTGCTGCACAATACTATCTTTACTTTTCCAGTAATGTAAGGAATTTATTAATTTGTCAAAGCTTAATGATTCATGGAAAGGATTACTCTCTTTTCTTATTCATTCAAAGCTGATCTATTCTTATAAAAAGTGAACTGTTACCTTCAAAATTACCACAGCTGACATTGGCAGGACTCAGAAAACCCAAATTCAGGCTGGAGAGTTAAAAGGCCTTGGTTTCTAAATATCATCTCCCTTATTTAATTATACTGTCAGGACCAAACTCCTATCTCCAAAATCCTTACCACACTTCAAACTGCAATAATCATAACTTGAATTCATGAAGAACTTGTAGACGTTGCCCTTACTAGAATAATCACTCTTAAAATTTCCAATTAACTAGAAGAAGTCACTCCATCATGGCTAAATTTTTTGGAAATTTTCAGAGAAAGTCTGCATTTTATTTTCTTTTCTTTTAAATTTTTTTGGCACTGGAGCCACACTCCTATATAGGTTTTGGACATCCTCTCACATGAGATGTGTTTCACCTTTATTGTTCTGTACAGGCCTAAGCCATGAACACACAGAACAGAACCCAGAGGATTCACAGATGTGCTCCCCAAGATATTTTACACCACTGGTGAAATGTTTTTACCAGAAATAAAATGTCTTTTGCCACTTTGACACCACCATTAAGAACATCTCCACAAACATTCAGCAGCAGCAGTAGAAACCTGGATTTGAAGAACTAAAAGTTGACTTAGAACTGGTGAACATCTGTTTGTATGGGGCTTTTCCTCTTCTGAAAACCCCTGGTTTCCATGATCTCCAGAAGCCACTCTTTGTGTTCAGAGCATTTAAAAATAACTTTTCCCTTACCCCACGCAGCAGCTTTGCTCCCTGTATTGCAAACACTAAATTTAGCAGCCATGAACTCACGAGGGGATGGAAAGGTGACACAAGCACAGTGACACCACCAGGACATATAGATTGGGGAGTATTTATAGACCAAAAATCCCAATAAACCCTTGCCAATATTGCCTGACCCACGAGGGAAGGACAAACCTGAAATTTCTTTGTCTATGTGTTATTTCCCCACATAAACTGAAATAAATTCTACTCCTGCAGTACCCAATTAGCACGGAAAATACAACAAGCACTGCTGATACGGTGGTTCTGCCGTGTGAGAAATATTAAAAAGATCAGGAATAACAGAAATAAAACACCTACTTGGCAGAACTCCCATTGCAGGGAGTGGTGTTGGTGATTGGCACAGGGAGCATTCACACAGCTCAACTTAGAGCCACAAAAATTACAAGAGAAAGAACTCCTAAATTAGGTATTTAAGCCTGCAGGTAAAAAGGTAAATATTCTATTCCCTCTAAGTGTCACCTTCCTTTGAGTCAATATTGATTCAAGCTTCCTATCACAACTGTATTGTTTCTATAAACTAAAGCCAACTCTGGAGTTAATCACAACCCGGCTTTCGAAACCTGAGGAAGAAATGCCATGAACCTTTCAAATACCAGAAGATTCCATAAAACCTACTCTGTGCTGGGTTTCCACCACTTAGTTATCCTTCATTTCCCGCTAGGAGCTGATGTGTAACTTTCCTGGGCACTCCTCAACAGCTTCCACGGGACGCAAACACCAAATCTGAGCTCCCTGTTTTCACTCAGGACAAGGGGGCAGGACCCTCCAGCCACCCCACCTTGTTCCCAGGTGTGTCACCCCAGCAGAGGAGCCCATGGACCCTGTGGCGTTTTCCCCGCGTTGCATCACCAGCCCGATGCTTTCGTTGGAGTTTGATTGAAGAGATGGGACCATCGTAGTTATACATGATTTATTACTTCAAATAACAAACAAGGCTTCAGTCTCAAAGGTCGTGAGGTTAAGTAACAAGTCGCCATAACAGAGGATAGTCACGGGCTTCAGGGTTACATGGTAATTTATAACTTTCTGGTCCAATAAGCAATTAACACAAAACTTTGTTTTAACTCGATAACCTATCACCTCTAGTACTTTTTACTGCAATGCATCTGTTCTTCTACCAATCAAGTGCCAGGTCACGTATACCTATGTACTTCTATTATAACTTCTAAATCCTTAACTTAAACTATAGAATCACATTATTATACTTAAAACCCCTCACCAAATCACCCAACACGTATTTTTACTTATAACTATAGGAACACAGGCTTATGATTCTCCTGCTTAAGATCTATATGTCTTGTCATCACATTAACCCTAGCTCCTTCCAAGGCTGTAAATTAAATCCATTATTATCTTCAGAGGTTTTAACCTCTCGGTCTCCAACAGACCCCACCTGGGCAGACAAAGAACAAGGTCCTGGCCAGAAAACCAAAACCCAGCCGTGTTGTTCTGCAAACCTCCCAGTGGAGCAGATGGCACGGCCAGTGTCTGCTCTGAGAGTGAGGTTCAACCACAGTTACAGGGTGAGTCTCAACCTCACGTGTGAGGTTTTGCTTTGGGTTTAACCTCGGCAGGACAGAAAGAAACCGTGACAGAGGTGACACCTTCTTCCATAAATTCATCCTAATAATCACTTTTGCTCAGACAGATACAGGATTTCTCCAAAGCACTGGAAGGCCAAATCCTCCTTTCTTCATCCATGTGAGTGAAGAGGTGACATTTGAGATTTTTGGGCTACAGAAAGCAGAATTTACCTAGAGGTGCCCACTTTAAAAGCTTTTCCTCCTCCCCACCCCATCCCCCAGAACCTTTTTTCACCCAAGGATCTTCAGCCACCTGCAGTAAAACCTCAGCTGATCTAAATCACCATAGTCCATACAAACATAACCAGAGCTGATATAAATCACTATAGTCTGTGTAAACACATAGGATTCTGAACTTGATATCAAGTGCAGATCTGCCATAAAATTTAGCTGAGCTTTAAATTATGTCCTGGAAAACTGAGGAATGATTTGGAAAGTTTGCTAGATCAAGATGTCTAACAATGCTCCATAAGTTTAAAATTCTGTTCTTTGCAAAAATTTCAAGTCATAACTAGAGTTTGAAAATGACTTTTGGTGAGAAGAGCTAATGATAACTCCATTGGCTGAATTACCTGGAAGGTTCTCTCCCCTGCAGCTTTAAAAATGTGGGATTTCTGCCCCTGTACACCATGAGTTGAAGAGCTACAGAGTGTTTTAGCTGTTGGGAATGGCATGAAGAAAACAGATTTAGCACCCAGGGCAGCCCACGGGGCAGTGCCAGACAATGAACTTCTCCTAGAATTTTACTGATTAAACTGCACAGGGAGCTCTTGTGGGTCTCTGTCTTCTCTTAATCAAATATAAGTTTTACTGGCTCATTACTGCCAATTAGGAAAGATTTGCCTTTAAAAATTTATTGAATGCTGATGGAGAACAACACAAACTCTTATGAAGCACAATATTAATTAGGTGTCAGACTCCTGAGTAAACTCAGAGAATGCATAAACAAGAGTAAATATTCAAGTTTTCCATCAACTGTGTGAGATCATCAGAGCCTCTACACTTTGCTTACCACGGAGGAAGCATTTTCTTTAACCCACAGGTTCAGGGCTCTCACCTGAACCCCTTCCTGTAGGAACCAAGGAGCACATGGGGGACTCAGGGGGGTTCCCCTGAATTGCTGGAGCCATCATCACCTTTTAGAATCAGCCTCTAATCAAACCTCACCCAGAATCATAGAATCATGGAATCATGGAATGGTTTGGGTTGGATTTGGATGAGCTGAAAGCCCATCCAGTGCCACCCCTGCCATGGCAGGGACACCTCCCACTGTCCCAGGCTGCTCCCAGCCCCAGTGTCCAGCCTGGCCTTGGGCACTGCCAGGGATCCAGGGGCAGCCCCAGCTTCTCTGGGCACCCTGTGCCAGGGCCTGCCCACCCTCCCAGGGAACAATTCCTGCCCAATATCCCATCCAGCCCTGCCCTCTGGCACTGGCAGCCATTCCCTGGGCCCTGGGCTCCTCTGCACGCTCCTGTGAGAGCCCCTCATTCTGCCTGGCACAGTGTGTTTATCTGATCACAGCTGCCTTGCTCCCCTGTCCTGATACAAAACACTCACATTAAAACACCTCTAACCCCAAAATGCCTTAAAGGCAGATTTTCTTCTTGCATGTTCACCCGAAAAGCTTCACTGCCCCATGAGCAGCTTTGTTTCATTTTCTAATGGTGTTTCTTCAACAGAGAACTTTTTGTGGCTGTTGGGTTTGCTTTGGTTTAATAAACAAAGCCAACCCCAAACCAGTGACAGTTATGACTAAATATCATTAAACTGGTCTTGTATCTGGCATTTAAAGTGCTTGGGTTAACATAAAGTATGGCCTGTTGATGTAGCTGAAGACCCCAGTGTTCACAAGGCTGGCTTTTAACACACAAATTCTCAAGCCCACTTTGAATTATTTTATTTACACATCACCTAAAAGACACCTTTGACATTTTAGACTGGATTTTATTGCTGTCTAACATACAGTGATAAAGACAGCTGACCAATTAGTTCCAAGATAACTGGAGAAAAAAGATTTATTTTTTTCCCACCCAAACATCTTTTAATTCCCTCACCCATCCCCAGTCCATGACTTTTAGAAGTCCCATTAAAACAAACTTTCATCTAAACGAACTCAGGAACTTTCTGGTAATCCGTCCTCCATGGTGGAAAAAAACCAAACCTATTTTTAAAAATCAGCCTTGAAAAAAGATAACCTACAAATGTAGTTATGGGCACCACTTTTGTCTGTGAAATCCTTCAGGCTCAAGGAGTACTTCGAGGCAGAAGTTAAGCCCAGAACAAGGAGCAGCCCAGCAGATAGGGTAGGACATGACCACGCTTCCTGGCAGGAATTAGAAGCAGCATGCTAACATTTGAAGCCTCAATCAGTGGGTTTATTGACTTTCTGTGGCTTTTATTATCTGCCTTTTCACTGACAGATAAATGAAATTAAAGGCTTATTTTATCTTGATGTAGAATAAAAACAATTTAGGGCTTATCAGGAATCTTGGGTCTCAGCCATCAAGTATTCTCTGAATTAGATGCTGACAGGATGGTGTGAGTATTACTTATCATCTTTACACTTTTTCAAGTTAACTCTTTCTACAAAAATATTGTCATAAACCAACCAACCAAAACAAAATAAATTTTAAAAATCCAAATTCCCTCTGTATATATTATTAATCTGCCTACACATCCTCAAATCCTTGCTGGAAAAAAAAAATTAAATCTTTCTAGCTTAGAAAAGCAATAAGGTTGATGAACACGCGCGAAGATGTGTAGTTGTTGTTCATAAGGCCATTTCCAAAATCAAATCCATGCCCTGGGCTGCTCCAAGGAGTTTCTTTCCTTTATCCAACATCATCACCCTCCCAATATTAGTGACAAGTCATATAAAGATTCCTGGCTACATTAAAGGGCTTCTCAAGAGCAGCCCACAATTTATAAGAGCATTAAGCTGAGCTTTAGAGTGTTTGTGGAGTGCAAATGCAAATGGGGCTGTTGCTAATGTCCCATATTTCAGCTGGCAGCCCCAGCCCGTGAATTTCCTGCGCAGCACAAACGCTCTGCGCTAATGAAAATGAGGCAGAGGGAGCTCATAAGTCTCTTGTTTGTGTTCCAGCACGAGCCCAACTCTCAGCATTTGCAAAACCCCCAGAAGCACAGCTACTAAGATGTATTTATTATCAAGGAGTGTTATTTGTTCCATAATTTAACACCGAAGCTGCATTTCTAAGGGCAAACCCCGTTTCTTCAGTAGTTGCCTCCTCTGCCACAGCTCCCTCTAAAAGGGAATCTGTTTCTCTGAAGTGTCACATCCCACAGCACAGTTGGGATGAAAGCCTGCCTGACATTCTTAGGAAAAACAGAAAAAGCAAAGAAAGGGATGAAAATCCCTACTAAAAGGTTCCTTATGTACATGAAAAAATAATAGGCATGGCCTGAAAAACCTTACGTGTCTGTACAAATCCTTCTGTACGACCCCAGCCCTCCTCAGGTGCACCTGGAGCTCCGAGGAAAAGACTTTCTAATACTGAAACACTAGCATGGAGAATTGTCAGGGGCTGAACAAAACAGGCTGTGAAGAGCAGGGATTCAACTGCCCCCAAACCCATGGCAGAGGGGAAGGCTGGTTACCTTGACCATTGTGAGGAGTTTGTTATTTTTTAATTCCCTTTCAAGCAACGGCTCTTCCATTGAGCAGTAGCTGGAAATTCGGAAAGTAGGTGAGAAATGATCTCTGATATGCATAGGAACACCCAGCTCTGGCTGCAGATGTGTCCCCCCACATTCCCTGGGACTCATCCTCAGAGGCTTTGTATTGGCTTTAAATAGCAGCGCTCATTTTGTCCTCCAAACCAATTCCAGCTTCCGAATTTTCCACAGCTCCCTGGCCACTCTCAGCCTAATCTGCACCCTGTGTCGAGCTGGTGATCCAGCTCATACCTCCCAGGGTAGGGGAGAGAAACCCCTGTTGTGGAACCAGGGAGGGATACGCATTTCTAAGGAGTTTCTATTAGGAAGGAAAAAATTGTCATCCTTTAAGCCATCCTTTGATCAATTTATTCTCCAAGCACTCTGAGTAAATTTATCTGACCTTCCTGTTAATTTTGTCAAACAATATTTTCGTCCGACAATGGCTTCGCTGTTCTGATTATTTCCTCCTCTGGAGTCAAATCTTGTGATCTTCCTGCAGAAAAGTCTCATATGGGATTCCGAGAGGGTTCATCCCTACAAGCATTCCAGAATTCTCCTTAAAATAAAAGGAGAAGCTGCATCACAAACATTACCATAGAAACAAAGTGCCACAGACAGAGTTATTAGTGAGAATGAAAAGGAAAAGCTAATTCATAAAGATAATTCCCAGTCTTCAGTCTGTAACAGACACGATTCTAATAGAATAGAAACAGGTTTTATTAAGCGCTGAACAAACCATCAAAATAATGTTACTGTGTCCCTTATTTAAACAGGGGCCACCATAACTGAGATGAAGCTCAAACAAAGAGCCCGACTCTGCAACCTTCACAGACATTCAGGAACACCCTCCTGCTCGAATTTGTCACATCTTTTCATATCAGCCTCGATTTCCTTTTGCACAAACACCCCACCATCGTCTCCGTGGCATCCTCTCCATCCACTGCTGATGAAAATGTGATCCCAATAAGTCACCAGGACTGGGAGCAGCAGACCTTATCCAGAAGCTATTTTTCAGCAGCACTGTGCTCTCTTTGTTTTCATCTCCTTCGGTGTATTAAAAAATATCCTGCTTTCCTCAAGGAGGAGGAGCAGCTCCCAGCCCATAATTGTCTCAGATGCAGACCCGTCCGAATTGAGGGCACAGGAACTGTGATGGAGCTTTGTTCTCCCTCCTTGCAGTTGTTGTTCCCATCCGCAGCTCACAGGAAGAACTATGAGCAAGACCCAGACTGAATTCTGCTCTCGTTTCAGATTGTGCACTGCCTTGAACACCTTCAGGATTCCATAAATTCATCCTAATAATCACCTTACCCCTGAGCCTTGCTGAAAATTCCAGAAACTTCCACATTCCCAGTCCTCTTTACTTTATTTCTTCAGCATCCTGCTGTTGACCTTGATGTTCATGTGCTGATAACTGATTTCCAAACCCATCAAATGATGATTTTTTTTTATAACTGGGCCTTCAAAACTTGAATGTCCACACGCAACCGCTATGTCGGTGAGACTAGGATAACATATTTAAAAATCAGAACAAAACAAATCCACAACAGAGAAATGTTCTCCATTTACTTTTATTTGTGCTGAAAAAGTCCGTTTTAAACCTGGGAATGAACATCTGAAAGAGTCTTTAAAGGGCCAGAAAGTTCAGCTGTGGATTGCACTTCTCTGAATGCATTAGGTTAATATATAATAGATATATAATATAGATTTACTACATCTGAAGCATTTAATTACTTCAAATCATTGGAAAAAACAATCAACTTCTCAATAACAGCAGAACTAAAATTATAAATCTCTCTGATTCAATAGCTCTGTGGACAAATCTTTCTGTTCTTGCTCCACTGTTGAACAAGGGTATTCATTCTTCAGTGTTATCACTGGAAAAAGGAAAAAAATATACAGAAACCAAGGGAAAAAATATAAAGAAACCAAGGAAAAAAGAGCAATACGCACTATTTTCTAGTTTGGGAGAGGTAATTCTTCAATCTTGAACTCTCCAAATTTGCATTTGTACTTAAATATTATACTATTGGAGATTCTTTTCAAACAATGCTTGTTTGGTACAAACAAGTTTCAAAAGAAGGGCAAAATGAACTGTTTATAATGGTTCCAGTTTAATCCCACCACAACTCCCCTCAACGTGTGATCCCTCAAACACTGCCACTTCAAGGTGCTCAAAAATATGAACAGGAAGAGCCAAAAGCCCTTTTAGCCTATTTTTTGGGCATATCCAAGAAACAAGCAAAGATAAATTTTAATTTTTTGCACAAACACACACACACACCCTGCCCCTGGTTTGATCATCATTGTACCAGAAGACAACACCCCATAAAGCACATTTTCCTTTTGAAAGCCTGCAGGGTCAGGACTTTTTAGAAAAAGAAAGGCAACTGAGGCCCTGATTCTTCAAAGCTTTCTCCAGACTGGCTCTTTTAGCACCTCCTGCTATGTGAAGTTATAAACAGAGATGAGAGTTCCCCAAGCCCTTCATTGTAGCAACACTTCTACAGTGATTTAAAAATAAAATAAAAATAAAAATCACAAAAGCTCCCAAATAAAACACAGATGTGCGATACCCAAATTCTTGTAGAGTCTTGAAGTGCCTGGGAATGAATTTTTTATCGCTCTCCATAAGATCTTCCTAAAGTTGCTGGTTTCTGCAGAGGACCCAATTAGATCTTTCTCCCACTCATGCTGGGAGCTCAGCAATGGAAACCTCGGGGGCTGGGACAGAGAAGTGCCCTGCCAGACCCTGTTTCAAGTGCCCAGAGATCAACCCTCTAAAACTGAAACAGCAGACAGAAAAAAACACGCGTACGAAAAAATGAGAGCAGGAAAAAGGTGATGCTTCCGTGATGAAACACATATTTACGCTGTAGATGTGTGAAGCACCACTGAAAAATGATATTTTTTTTTCTTTTGCTTCATACCTATGCATATTCGTATCTTTAAATCCGAGCAAACTGAGGGACAACTGGATGGTTAAAGAGGATCAGTGTTCATCGGGCAGGAACAGTTGTGAGAGCTTTGGGCAGGGCTGGATCACAGCAGAGATTGCTGGACACCCAACACAGCAAGAGCTCCTTGTGACCTGATTCGGGATGGGATTCCAGCAGGGCTTCCAGGATGTTCCACGTGCTGCTTAAACCCATCCCAGCCCTGACAGACCGGCCCTGTCCCCTCTGTGCCCCCTCCCCACCCTGGGGTGGCACTGCAGGATTGCCACTGCCCCAGGGGGACACCTTGGAGACCAAAACCAAACCAGCTCTGGAGAAAAAAATCGAAATATCAATGTCAGAGCCTGCTCCTCACAGCCCGGGGAGCCCCCAGCACAGCAGTGCTTTAGTCCCACTGATGTCAGCAGCTCAGGGAGCACAGCTTTGCTCATTTCTGTGAAAAAAAAAAAAAGAAGTGGGGAAAGTGAACATGAAAAAAACCCCGAATTTCTGATTCCTCACCATGCTGCCAGGCAATTTTTAATGGCTAAACATTGAGTTTGTTCTCTGCACCACAGCGCTCTCCCCACACTCACTTTCCTTTAAAAAGCTGGGAAACACAATTATATTACTATTTCTTAAGATTTTAAGTCACAGAAGAAAACTCACATCAAAGTTTCACAAATCCATATGATATTTTGAACAAAACCCTCAGATTTTACGCCATTCCTTCTCATTTATGTTGTCAGATGCAGCGTGGCATTAGGCTTAAAAGCTCGACAGCACAGGCAGCACAGGAAACAAGAAAAGCAATTAAATTTTGTGTGTTTACAAGTGAAAGTCTGCTGTAAATAACCATGTCAAGGAGATCTTGCTGTGGGTAGGTGGGATCTGAATATTGAGAACTAACTGGAAAGAATGGCAATCAGTAGCAGACTGCACAGGGCAGAGCTGGAATGAGAGAAAAGTAGATTTAGCCAAGCTGGGCTATGCAGAAAAATAACAAAAAAGAGAAAAGCAATGAAAAGTAAAGAAACACTGATAAGCTGGGTGGGGGATAGAAGGTGATGGAGCAAGAGAAGAGATCACAGTTCTGTGGTTTTCCTGCTGCTCTGCATTTCCGCTACGTTTTTTGATATTCCGCAAATGTTTGACTCCTCATTTATTAAGCCACGTGCAGCAGGCTGCTGCACACTGCCAGCACTGCCCCTGGAACAGCCAGGCTGGGGGCACTCCCAGCTCCACCAAGAGCTGGAATCTCCAGAGGGAGGAGAGCTGTGCCCACACCCTGCCCGGCGTGAGGAGCGAGAGCAAAGCCGGCCGCCAGCGCTCTGTCCCGCACGGAGCTCCGTGCCTCCCACGGGGCTCTGGGGAATTTCCTCCCCACGCTCCCCATCCAGGGATCTTCCCTTCTCCCATCCAGGGATCTTCCCTTCTCCCATCCAGGGGTGTTCCCTTCTCCCATCCAGGGATGCTCCCTTCTCCCATCCAGGGATGTTCCCTTCTCCCATCCAGGGATCTTCCCTTCTCCCATCCAGGGATGTTCCCTTCTCCCATCCAGGGGTGTTCCCTTCTCCCATCCAGGGATGTTCCCTTCTCCCATCCAGGGATGCTCCCTTCTCCCATCCAGGGATGTTCCCTTCTCCCATCCAGGGATGTTCCCTTCTCCCATCCAGGGGTGTTCCCTTCTCCCATCCAGGGATGTTCCCTTCTCCCATCCAGGGATGTTCCCTTCTCCCATCCAGGGATGTTCCCTTCTCCCAGGCCATGCCCGGTGGTGAGGATGCTGTTATCCTGCCAGCACCCAGCGCCCCAGCAGTGGGAATGTCAGGATGGAAATAGGTACAAATATCAGTTTGTAACCCTGACAGGATTCATTGGAACCCTCGGGGAGAAGCCCCAGCATACCTAAATCCAATCTTTCTGTCACTCCCATTCCCCTCTCCCTTTGGAGAAGAGAGCATCTGATCAGGGATAAGAGTGGCCTTTTCAAGGGTAAGGAAAACCTAGAGTAATATGAAATAACCAGTGCCAAAAGGAGCCAGACTGCAAGTTCTGTACTGTTAGTCTAGCTTGGCATTTAGTGATAATACAATAACACAAACAGCAGCATTCAGTACTAAATGTTTTGTCAGTAGACTCATTTAAAATGATCACATTTTACTCTTTTTTTTTTATACTCATAAAGGGTTTCATAGCATAAAAAAACCCCTCCAGTTCTACTCAAATCTTACACTGCCTGATAAAAAATCTCACCATGAGAGAGAGCTGGCCATAGCTCATTCTCTAATCATTGCCTGGCATTAAGAGTGGTGAGAAATCAATTATAATCACTGTTAAATAAGGGGGTCGCCATCAATATGCTCGGAGCCTTGACAGAAATGTGTTAAGAGCTCAACTGTTAAATATAATTTCATAAGGATATCTTTCCTGTGATCTGTATAAATGTGGGAAGCTGAAGGGGGAAGGAAAATAATTGCTATATGAAAGTATAAAATGATGAATAAAAATTAGGTTTATTTAACAATACCTAATATGGCATCATCCCTGAAATTAAGGTTTTGTCCACAACTGAAGAGGGAAGATCACTGGAAGCTTTGCAGTCACTCTGATGAGATTGCAAATACAAACAATCCAGCAATTTTGGGGTCCAGCATAAACACCCAATAGTGTTTGAAGCATCACACAGTTTTGGGTAGTTCAGCTTCATGGACAAGCGTCCATTTGGCCATTTAAACCTGAACTTTTATTTTCTAAAGCTTCGTCAAAATAGAGACTGTTTTTATCCTATAATTACACACAAATATCAACTGCTGCTGAATAAGAAGGGCAACTAAAAACTACAAAACAACTGTGTCCGTTTCCCCCACCCCACCCTCCATCCTCACCCTCTGTCTCGGGTAACATTTGCTGTTAAGTCTTCTCGTAGAAGTCAGGCTCTAATCTTCCACCCTCTGCAATACCCACCCTGAAATCCATATGATTTCACTGGTAAATTCTGGTTTAGTTCATCCTACTGTTCACAAAACCCTTAAGAAAAAGCCATCTGACAATAATTCTTCAATACAAAACTGTGCCAGGTGCCATCAGTGCCATCGCTAGGAAAATGAATCAGGTTATTTCAATACCCATCTTAGATTTTTGCTGATATTCTACCTGAAATTTGAAGTCTTGAATACTATAAATTTGAAATCTTGCACCTGTCTGCATCCAAGAATGCACCTTCAGAAGAAAACAATGAAAACCAAGGAATTCTAAAGAAATGAAACCCAAGGGCTTTATTTCACTTCAAATTTTTGTCCACTATACTCTGTGAAGTGTTGGCAGATGCTGATTTTGGGGTTTTTGGGGCTTGGTTTTAGAATTCCAACTACGTATACAGGTTCTGAACTGAGCCAGTGGCAAAAAAAGAAGTCCCATATTTTAAAGAACAGGAATTCCCTGCGCATCTGCCTGGTCAGCTGACCCACAGGTACCATGAGAAAGCCTGGATCATAAGGGGGATTCCTTTTTCTGCCATCACAGTAAATATTTTTTTCAATATCTGCCCCAATAAATCCCCACTGAGCGTTTTCCCCCATCCTGGTGTTATTTTGATGCCACAGCTCACACCCAGCTCCAGCTCAAACTCAGCTCCTCGCTTTTTCAAGGCATTCTCTGAAATGAAATCCCAGTTCATAACAACACAAAAGTACTTTCTCATATTCTTAAACAACAGAAATATTTCCCTCAGCTCTGTCACTCCATTCCCACGCACATTCTTGATGTCTTGAGCTCCAGCTTCATTTCTAGAAGAGCCCACCCTCCAACGATGGCAATTTAACTGTGAATAGCAGCGCCAAACGTCTCCTGAGAAAAGCAGGGCTGGACCAGCAGGCGCTGTCCTGCTCTTGGAATTCCATCTCCTGAACAACCAGGATCTGGGAGGATTAATCCTTACACGCTCCTCCTGATGAAGGAACAGCAGAATACTTCTGTGCTGGTTGGGATCTCGGGACGGAGGCTTTGCTTGGTTTTACTCTGCAAAGGAAGGCTGCACGCTGGCTGTGTGAGAGCCACGGGGGCAGGAGAAATGTTCTGTGCCGCAGGAGGCACCAGGTGAGGGAGGAGGCAGGGGAGAGGTGCCACCTGAGCCACACCTAAAGCACCTGGTTTATTTGGGTTTCTCTCCAGCCATCTGTATCTCATCTCTACAGACAAGAATTGTCTCCTCTGCCCTCGACGGGACAGAAATGAAGACACGCTGCAAACACACATTCTATTTAAACAATGAGAGATTCTCATTTCAGAGGACATTCCAAAGCCATCCTCCCTCACCAAACATTAGCATATGCTTCTTAAGTGCTCCTGAGATAAAATTTGTATCACCACTGTCACGTGGCGTCCCTCTGCCTGCAAAAGCTGCTCTCAGCTGCCTCCCAGTTGAGGCTTGAATCAGAATTTCCTTGCTGCAAATGTTTTCTCTCTAGGGTGGATAATTTTACCTCTCACTCCTCCCGAAAATTACTAGACAATCTAAAAACATCCTCCACTCCTGTTTCTTGTGTGAGAATCTCTTTTACGCCAGCCCTCCTTCCAAACAGAAAAGCAGCATAAATTCCATGAACAGAGGAGAACAAAATTCCTGGGCTCTTCTCAATAACTAAATACAAGGTTTGATTTTTAATCGACCTTAAAAATACCGTTATTTTTAGCACACTTATTAAAAGCAGTGAATTGGCAGACCAAAAATGAAGGAATTACGTGCACATCATAATTTTTTGTTTACAAGCCCTAATTACTACCAGTAAATCTTGACAAGTTACTGTGTCTCAGCTTGCAGAGCTCCTGACCTTGGCCCTGCAATGTCAGAACCACCATCCCCAGAAGAATGTGAGCTCTTGTATTTGGCTTTCAATTACCCAGAGTTTCACCTTCCCAGGATACAGCTGGCTTGATTCAATAAAGGTATTCATATTCAGAATATTACTTTAAGAGACAGGGATAAACCAAACCATTCCTATACTTTCAGACCCATCTCTGTTCTACTGAAATTCCAATAATAGCTCATGTGGGCTTGAATTAAACTTCTATTTCCCCATCAGCTCTTTAGGAGAGATTCTGTTTTCATGCGTTGCAGAATTATGCACCTATAATGAGTTTAAATCTTAAATAAATAGGCTTAATTTCAGAGTCTCAAAAGCAAGCAAGAGCACATTATTTATCACACTGTTCAGCAATAAACAGAGATAAGCTCAGATTCTGGTTACTGATTTAGGATTCTGACAATTCCATAAAAAATTGGAAATTCACTTAAAATAGGCAATTTCCCTTGGTTTTTGTGCCAAACATCAATATGGAGTGGGCCTGCTACAAAACCAGCAACGCTGAGCAGAGATCCCCCTGAATTTAGGTTTAATTACACTTGAGTGATTGAAAAATCAGCCTTGCTATTTAAATGTGATAAAAAGGAGAGGGCCAAGGGGGAAGGAGCAGGCGATAGGTACAAAAGTAGTTAAGACAGCATCCATTTGGGAACAGAAAATCACATTTCTTTAGAAACCGAGTGATTTTGTGCTGCAGATTCAACCTGGACGGGGGAGTTCTGCAGGACTTAGAGTTAATAAACAGGAGTTTTTCACTGGGAGGAAAAGATATGGAACCTCAGGAGCTCAGGACATGAGAGCTGTTCCCCTTTATCTACCACACACCCCGTGGATTTCTGCAGATCCACATAAAACTCCTGCATTTCCTGAGCTGCTCCACTGCCAGGGCTCTGCCCATATTGATTAGGGATAAAACTTTGCAAGGACAGCCAGCAGAATGCAGCAAACATAAATCAAACCAGCGGGGCTGCTTCTGATCCTAGGTGGAAAGGTTCCTACTGAGCCCATTTTGCCACTAATGAGGCCCCACAGCTCCTGGATTTATATAATGGATAAACACATCAAATCCAGCCATTCATGGGGCAGAGCTGCTGCCTCAGCAACATGCTCCCACACCAGAATTTGGGGTGATAAATTGACCTTCAGACGCTGTTTTCCCTAAACAGCCATAGTACAAACACCACCAGCATCTGGAATATTTAATTGTCCTCACGTTGCTTCCTAAAGCCCCTGGAATAGCAAGGTTCAACTTCAAACATATCAGCACAACAAGTGAAAAAGTTTATTCCAGATTTTACTGGTGAGCAGGGCATGTTTGTGAGGACACTCCAAAGAGCAGAATGATGCAGGACTGTTCCAGTTCCCAAGTGAATGTTGCTATGAGCAGCTCTCCTCAGGAGCACCCACAGAACGAGCCTGGAGCAGGTGAAGGCTCTACCACACCTCCTGAGCATCCACTCAGACACACAAACAGCTCTTCCTTTAATGATAATGACCTCAACTCAACAAATCACAGCTATTTCACAAAAAAAAAAAAAAAATTAAGCAAGGCACCAGATAGAATAAATAACTGCTCATCTTGCTGGGAACTTAAATGCCCAAACCTTTGCCTTTTCTGATGTGGGCTCACTATTTTGCTGTTGAACAACTTTGTTTTCATTGTTATCCTTTTAGTCCAGATGGATTGCAGGCTTGGCTAACTACATAAACCTGGTTAATCAACTTTCATGCCATATTTATGTTGCAACAGGGAGGTTTTACTGCAGTCTGCAGTTTACCAATGCATACTGTGGAACACAGCCAGTGCTTTATGTACCCTTCAAATTGCAAGCTGCAGCCCGCTTTGCCATCAGTGACCCCAAATCTGCTTCTGACAACCAGCTCTTGTCTTTGCTGAATACGGAGTCAGTTAAATTTAATTAAAACAAAACAAAAATGAAATTTAAAACCCCACAAAAACAAAATAAAAAAAACAAAACAAAACAAACAAACAAATCCAACCCCATCCCTCCAGAAGTTATATTTTACCTATGAAAATTATGAATTTTCAAACCTACCCATTTTCTCATGACAGAGAAACCAGTTAAAAGTCAAGAAGCATGTTTTTCCTAATTAATTTGTTTTGGCATCACTACCCCGTCCTTACAGCAAGTTTTTGGCCAGATAAAGAGCTCCCTTTTGCAGAAGCTGCAGTGAAGCTGTGGCTCTGTCTGTCATGTTTTGGTGGTGCTGCTTTGGTTTTACTGGAGTTATTTTCCCCTGCAAGCTGAAGGGCTTGCAAGGCAAAAAAAAAAAAACAAACTGTCAAAACCTGTTCTGGCATGCTGTGTTTCCTAAATCACTGATGGACATTTATTGCAGCAAGGAACTCGGTAATTAAAACTCACATTCTATGGCTGTTCAGAAAAGTCAAGGCTCTGATACAAACGACGATTAAGAGCCCACATTTGAACCACACCAATTACACAGAGCTGGCAATTAACGTTATTACTCATAAATTATAACGGGGAATGTGTTCTGCCTACCACGAGCAAGGAGGAGAAGACAAGGGAATTCCTCATGTCCCAGTTGTGCTGCTCCCCCACCAGCCAGGCCTCGGCCCCAGCCCAGTTCCCCCCAGCCCAAAGGCCACCCCAGTGGGATTTCACCAATTCAATCCAATCAGGTTTGCTATCAATGGCTCGTTTCCCCTACCCATGAAACCCAGACAACACCAACCTCTCCCAAATGGTGGTTCAGGGTTTGTTTTCCTTCCGTATTTTCTATTTTTAACAGGATTTTTTCTGTGGTTTAGCATGTGTTTGTTTTTCTTTTTTTTTTTTTTTCACAATGTAGCTTAGCATAAATCAAGTTCCTATGGAGATTCTATGTAATATATAACTGTGATTGTATTTAGATTAATAACAGTAAAATATTTGATGGTTGAATGTAATACAAGGTTATTTATCATAAACCAAACGTAGTTTATTTCATCAGCTTGAAATACAGAGGCAGTTGATACCTGTCTCCGTAGCTCTGCAGATTTTTCTCACAGGAAGAAGCATTCTTCCATTCCCAACGATAAAAAATTAAACTAGAATCCTATTTATAGTTTAAAAATAGTTGTTACGTGGGAGGCTATACATTCATAATCAGGACTAAGGAATATTGGCAGGTGTCCTGGATTAATTTGATTTTAAGGGAAATGGGAAGACAGAGAAACCCGACAACTTTGGGGTGGTGGGATCATCTGAATTGCCCGAAAATTTGGAAACTCCAGTGGGCTCCAGCAGCAGGGGTCTAGCAGAGAACAGACAATTACAAAGTACTTTTAATCACTGTTATCTACAAATTGCTTAAACCCCTTCCTAGAGTAGCAGTTCATGAAATTTCATTTTCCGATTCTTTTCCTTCCTCCATCTATTTCTTATGTTGCACTTTTTAAAGTCAGCCGAGGCCAGGTCATAGTGTCTCACTAGCTAAATATGAAATTTAGAATATTTTAATGTCACAACAAATTTTGGCCTTTCGGATTTCAAAGACGCACCCGTTTATACCTAACCAGTCATTTTCACAGCTGGACTACTTTTAGTGTATTATGTTATGTTTCAGTTAATACCTTTAAAGTACAATTCAATTGTTTATAAAGGCTTTTAAAAAAATTAGTTGAAAAAATTGTTTCTTAGAGGTACAGTCCATTCTAAGTGAGAAACCCAGCTGCTGCTTGTGCCTCCCTGGTGCAGGTTCTCAGGGTGACACGGTGTTCAGAACTGCTACAATTTTTAGGAAATTCGCAGCCATTTTGGGGCAGTAATACAACATCTAAACCCTCTGACATAAGCAATAACCATGGAAAGCCTCAAAAGGGTGAAAGTAGATGGTTTAATCAAGGAGAAAGGTCTGCTTTGTAAAAATCCAGTGCTGAGCCTAGAGGTGATTTGTTTAGGACACACAGCCCGGGACACTGGGACTGGGCTGAAGGCACAGCCCTGCTCCTCATCTTAGCTGTGACCTCAGGGAAAGGGACAAATCCTCATCACAGCCAGGGGAAATCTCCATTTCAGCACCTTTGTGTGATTAGTTCAGACCAAAACAACAACATTAACCATGCCTTTATTATTAAAACAAAAGTGCTTTTGGCAGAGCTTGAGTGACGAGTCCAGAACAAGTTGGGCACCACTTCCACACGGAGCAGCACCTGTGTTCCAGGGGATGAAGCCACATCAGTTCAGCTCCAAACAGGAACAAGACCATTAAATATTTCCTCAAATCTCTTACCTTTTCTGCCAGTCACATTTTCCTGCTTTGCTGTATTAGTCTGTCACCGCTTGTCTTTTTTCCCATTGGAGCTCCACCCTCCTTCTGTGTCTCTCTCCTTGAATACACGTCAAAAAATCTCTCTTTCTTAATTGAAAACATGCTATTTCCACACCGTTTCATATTTCCACCTCATAACAAATCCGAGCATTGCTCTCCTTCTTTTGGCATTGGTGGAGACATTCAGCTCCTTTCACCAAAGAACCTGAGTTTGGGCAAGCCCAGCCCAAGACTCATCTCAGTGACAACCTAAATGTTTTTAGTGCACCCTTACTAAGCTTAGCAGCATAACTGTGGTTCAGCAAGGATTCACCTTCAACTCCAAAAATAAACTCCTTAGATTCCTCTTATCCTTGTTTGTGAAAGTGAAAAAATCACCTACAAGCTCTTTTTGGGAGTGTTCATCTGTGGGGAGCTGGTGAGAGACTTCCCATTCCAGACCTGCAATATTTCCATGACCAGGATCTGCAGAATTGCTCAGCTTTTGACATAGAGGCATCCTTGCTGTCAGTTTTCATTTCTCGCTGATCCATTAATCCTAAGAAATCCTATCAGAAATAATAGAAGACACTGCCTTGCAAAGCCCTGTTCTCTTATGCTCCAACATCCTCGTTTCCACAACTGCCGAATTGCATAATTTCATACCAAATTCTTTACAACCTTCCCGTTGTAAGAATTCTCTGCTCCTCAGGAAATGGAACTGCTGGATTTAACCAATATTGAAGAGAATAGGTTCCCTCATGGCTTGGTAAGGAATGAGAAGCACTGGTTTAAAGTTTCAGCAGAGTTTCAGCCATGAGGAATGGCAAATGGCAGGACAGAAACCCAAAAGCTGCATCTACAAGGCTTAGTGGAATAAGCAGTCTTTCTTCTGCCAAAAATCACTTTTCTAGAATTGAAACAATAAGATCTATCTCCAGCATTGTGTATATTTTAAACTCTCATCGCTTTTGTGTTTTCTTTGATATTTTTATTAGTTCTGCTGAGATATTTCAATAATAATGAAGAATGTAATATAATATAATATAATATAATATAATATAATATAATATAATATAATATAATATAA
>VZTG01000546.1:238753-253900 GCA_013397845.1 Melanocharis versteri
CTTGTCCCCAGCACCCCCAGGACACTGTGCTGCCTCAGGGACAGCTCCTTGTCCCCAGCACCCCAGGACACTCTGCTGCCTCAGGGACAGCTCCTTGTCCCCAGCACCCCAGGACACTGTGCTGCCTCAGGGACAGCTCGGTGTCCCCAGCACCCCCAGGACACTGTGCTGCCTCAGGGACAGCTCGGTGTCCCCAGCACCCCCAGGTCCTTCCCGCAGAGCTGCTCCAGCAGGTGCCCCCAGCAGTTTTGTTCCTCTGAATTTAGCAGAATATCTCACTCCAGTAAAAAACCTTTCCATAGAAATATCTGCATCCATGGGTGTGAAAGAGGCTCATTCCATCAGCTTTTACACAGAAAGAACACAATATTATGTTTTAGAAATGTTTTGTCTCTACCCTACACACTTTAAACTCACATCCCACAGGGGCACAGAGAGCTGTGCAAGGCAACTGAGAACCAGAGTCAGCAGCCAAATTCTCTCAGAACGAAATGAAGCCCCAGTTTCACAATTAGTTTTTGGAAACATCTGGAAAGGCAGACAGGTCCAATCAGTAGGGATTCATTCATGTTCAGCTAAGAATTGGGGTCTATGAGGAGAAAAAGAGGTGCAAAATCCTGAAGGATTGGGCAACCAGTAAATAGATTAGGAAGGCAAATTATGATAAAAATTTCTAGGTGAATAATACTTTCAGAAGTCTTTTATGCAATATAACTTTTAATGGCAGCTAATACAAATATTATGCTTTTTCAGCAGAGCAGATGGGACTTTATCATTAAGCTGTTTTACAACATTTTTCAGAAGAGACCTTCTGAAAAATATTTTATAGTGATATAGATATATTTTATAGTGATATTTTATATCACTATGTAGAGCTGTTTCTTTCTGTGTTCTACCAAAAAAAAGCCCCAAAATGAATAAATAAAAACACTATCAACTCCTACCTCCGTTCATGACTGGTGTGAGTATTGTTCAAGCAGACAGGAGGATTGTCTCTGATTTAAAGGACTCCAAATTTACAAGCTCTTCAGAGGCATCACTTGTGGATGGCACAGATCCCTTCCATCCTCAGCAAGGGAACAGAAATATAACAGGAGGTTCCAATTCTGGAACTTGTTGGCTAAGTGGCAAACTTCATTTTATCTGTTTCTACTGCTGGGATGTTTCCAGGAAAATATTTCGTGAGACATTGGGGCAGAAGTTCTAAGAGCATTTTCTTTTCAGCAGAGCTGAAGTGCAACAGCCCCACAGTGAGAGACCTGTGCAGAATTCCCACTGCTGCACATCTAATTGCAATTATGAACCCCCCACCTCAGACGGATAAAAGCCTTCAGAAATTCCCAACAGCATCATTTAAAAACAAAATTAAAAAATACCTTGGTAATTACCATGTTTCAATTCTCAGGAAAATAATCTGCCTTCGACAGAATCACTTGACAGATGTTGCCATCTACAAACTCCAGTCAAAAGGGGTTGCTTTCCACGGACAAGGTGCCTGGCACTGTTGTTTTGCAGCTGCCAACAGCACACAAAAATGCTCATTTAATTCAGCTGAGACCAATTCTTTCGTCTAGCAGGGAATCTCGGTATTATTTTCCCTTCACTTCCAAATTGTGTGACCTTCTGTTGTTTCATTGATAACTACTTATCAAATATAATTACACATAACTTAAATGTGCAGGCCTTTGCTACAACAATTCCAGGTCTGGCCAAATGAACTTCCCAAAGCTGCAGCCATGGAATACATGAGCAGGCATCACAAATCTAGAATCAACTCTCTATGCTGGCTTGTGCAAATAAGTGCAGAACAAACACAAAAGCCTCTGAAATTGAGAGATCCAAAGCAAACGAGGCTTTGGGATAACACCACAGTCATTTAATGTTCTGATTTTATAAATGTTGAATAGCAGAACAGGGAGAGAACTTGCTCCTGACTAATACATTATCCCAGGAGTAATGAGACAGAACTGACAGATGAGAAAGAAAGTCATGCTGGTATTTTCTACAGACATCCTGCTTTTTTTCTGAGTGAAAGAAAAATAGCAATGATTTCCAGGGAAAAGCTGGTTGTGTGGAGCCATATTTTAGAAAGGTTCAACCAGGACAAAATATTGACAAGACCCAAAAATCAACAACAAGAAAATCCTAAAAAACTGCTAAGACGGGCATCTGAAATGAATAAATTAATTTTACTGCACCCAATAAAAGTCTGTGCTCTGTACAGCACACAGTCATTTAGGGCCTACTCCACTGGAGCTCATTAAAGATTTCTTTTGACTTCTGTGATCTTCGGTAGAGGAACTGAGATTTTTGTAACTATAAAAAGAAATCATTCCAGTTTGCACAGGTGCAAATTACAGTAAAAGGCAGGGGGAAGAAAGAAGTAAAATGATGACCTTAATGTATTATTTTTTAGCATAAATAACAATTTTAAAGGTTAATCTAGGAGCACCATGCAGATGGCTGTTAAATGAGACCTTCTCTGGGCTGCTGAAGGTGAAGAGCTCTGGGGAAAATCCAGAAGCTGTCCCTGTGTGCTGCTGGATTGCAGGTGTCACATTATGGGACAAACCTCCTTTCCCTGGCTCAAAAAGCACTGAACTCCTCTTTTTTTGTGTATGACCTTGAGAACGGTATCTCTACAGCAAGAGATTTAACCTTGATAAATCACTTTTTTTATACACACTGCACATATTTAGACCTTCATCCACTCATTTGCTGGGCTTGCTGCAAGAGCTGGCTTCAAATTTCTGTGAAAAAGTGAAAATCATCCAGTGAGGCCCCTTTTTGTCACGGTGCTGGTCTCCTTCCACAAGGACTCCACAGCAGGAGGTGCTGCTTAAAACCTCACCCCAAATAGTTTAGGCCAGAAAATCCCCCCAAAGATCACCCAGTCCGGCTCTAGACCAGCTGAATGCCCAGGTACACCAGCAGCTCACCCACATTTTTTCATCCTTTCTCTTTGCTGCCAGTGCACTTCTGTAAAACATCATGGTTGCCTTCACAGCCCTCTTTTCTTTCAGCTCCAGCTGAGCTTTGAATTTCCAAATTCTCTGCCTGCCTGCCAAGGCACCGTCTCTGTTCCTCCAGGGCAACTCATCACTGCTGCCACTTTCCCTGTGCCTCCTCCTCGAGTCTGAGCTCCTCACTTAGCCCTGCTGGCCTCCTTCCATGCTTGCTTGGCTTCCTGAACCCTGCAGTTCCCTGTTCCCGTGCTCTGAGGAGGCTGTCTCTGAATTCCAAGCAGCTGTCCTGTGTCCCTCTGACTCTCCAGGGCAGCCTTCCTTTAAGCCTGCCAAGAAGATGCCCGAGTAAGCCAAAATTCGCTTTCCTAAAATCCAGGCTGTGATCTTTCTGTGACTTTGTCTGACAGGATTTAAAGCTCCAATCCTGTGGTTCCTGCAGGGTGGGATGGCTGTGCCCTTGATGCCTTTGACCAGTTCTTCCTTGCTTTTGAGGAGGAGATGGAGCAGAACCTCTCCTCAGCATTCACCTGCCTTTAGAAATTCTCTTCTGCTGCACCCAAGCCTATCATCCAGCAGATTTTGGGACAGCTGAAGACTCCCAGGGCTACAAGAGCCTGTGTTTCCCTGCAGTTATGAACAAAAGAATTCATTTCACCCTCACCAATGTTTTATCTCTGTGTCTACTGGCAATAGCACCACTAAATCCACTTCCAAAGGTGGCAGTGCCACCACCTTGTCCTGTTTGTCCCTGTGACTCTGCTGCACAGCTGGGGGCTGGAGTGCCACGTGTGCCACCTCCTGAGAGTCACAGGTGTACGGTCCTACCAGCAGGAATGGCTGGAATTCATGGGGAATTAATGAAGTGCAGTTTTATTTTCTATTAACTTGCACTGCTCATCTTCCCACTCCGATTGTTAGATCAGAATGGTGCTCTGATATGAGATGCTGGGACTTAAAAAACCAAAATTCTTCTCTCTTGATCCTCTAACACATGCACACCCAGGACAGCACATCACTGCATTTCAGTGCAGCTGCAAACCGGGTGACAACAACAATTCAGGAGAATAAATCCTCTAGGAAATGCCTCCCTGTGCTTTTAGAAGCAAAACAAACACTATTTACTCACAACATTCTTTGAATAGTATAAACGAGAGACTTGCAAGCCTTTCCTGTTATTTCAGCTCAAATAAGGAATGCTTTTGTCTTCTCACTGCTCTTATCCCTTCGTGTTGTGGTGACTTTTTCCTCCCTGGTGCTTCAGCAGTGGAATTGAATGCAGATGGGACAAAGGCAGGTGCAACACCAGACCGGCACTTTTAGCCGATTTCCTGAACTATCACCCTCCCAATCCAGGTTTTTAAAGTGATTTACCAAACTGCCAAGAGTGAAAGTGGCAATGAGTTCCATTCACACAGCCCAGGCTGATCAGATCATTCTCTCCTTCTTAACCAGAGATTAATAAACATCACTGGGTTTGGAGGACTGGACAAATAAATATTCCTAACAATTTTGACTAAGATATTTCATCTTTGTGAAAGAGGCACCGGCAATCACACAGCCAAATCCCACTGAAATCCCCCTCTTGTGAGAGAGACAACTCCCAAAATGCCGAGGTATTTTCAACTACCTTTACCTGAAAGCTCCACAAATACCTGTGACAAACATTTTAAAGCTCCTTATCCAATGGCAAAGGTGCTGTGCTGACACGTCCTTAGCTTTCCAACAAAGGGTAATATTGACAGATCATCATCACCCCAATCTAATAAAGCAACTCATTATTTATTGAAAGGAGATTCAGTAAAGCATAAACATTAGAATCCAACTTTCTGAAAAAAAATCTAAAACAAATTAAAAAAAAATTCCCACATATCCTCAAAAAATTCCTTCATTGTCTTGATTTCCAAATTGCTGACCATGAGAAAATCTGGTAAAACTGCCAGAGACTTGCAAAAAAAAGATAAAGATCAGAGTAAAAAAACTTATCATTTTTAAGTTTAGATTCGAAAGCTAATGCTTGGATCTGAGTATCCAATCAGTAAAGTGTCTCTCATTATCTAATATTAAATAAAAAGCATAAACCCCTTCCCTCAGTTTTCCAAAACTGACATTCCTGCTTGGATACTGTCACAAAGCTCCCATGATAAAGAACTGAAATGTGAGGATTCTTTCTTTGGTTTGGAGCCATTTGAATTGTGTTGGCTGGAAGAATAGAAAAAGCACAAAATATATGGGTAACAAAATATCTTAATAGCTAAAATTTTCATTTCTAATGAAGTGAAGTATAAATACATTGGGAATATTAAGTTTGATTTTTTTTCTTTTAAAATAGCATAGAAGGCTATTCCAGAACTTCATTTTTTTAACAGCAATGGAAGCACATTCTAATTTTCAGCCTAACTGTATTAATGCTTAATTTATATCTGGTTGATCTCATATAATTATTATTTTTAATTTAAAATAATCTTTCTCCAAAGCTTATTGCCTGTGGATTTTCAAAAAGCACAGCCATTTCCGCTCTCAACCCTTATTTTGCTACCTAAATAAGTCAAAACCTTTTTATCTGCTCAAATAAGCCCAGTTCCTTACTTCCCTCATAACACTTGTAGGTCTTTTCCCAAACTGCTCCTGTTTCCCTGCACGTTTCTAAAGAGACACAAAACTGCCAGCAATAAATTATTTCCTTAGAGAAGTTAATGAAATGTTCCAGTAACAAGAAAAATACCCAAAACACAACTACACAACAAACCAAGAGTTCTCTACAGAGTTCGTGAATTGTGTTTGGAAACTACATTCAGACGTGGGGATTTTAGTGTCATTGTCTAAGCAAATCTCAGAATACACTTAATTCTAGAATGACTGACAGTGTCAGCAAAGTTAAGCACAAAAAATAAATCCATGGGGAGGTAGAAATTTTAAACCGAGAGAAAAAAAATCATCCATTACAATAAAACAAAAATCTATAAATTGCATTCCTCAATTTTTACTCTGGTTTTGATATATGCAGAAAGTGATGGAAATCGATCTGCACCTTTCCCAAGCCCTGTTATACAGCTTAGCTTTGAAAGGCAGTTCTGCTCAGCCTTAAATAAAAGAGTTTAATCTCTGCATCCGCTTGGGCCATTAATTTGGAACAGTTTTGCTTTCCTATATTCAGCCTCAGAAAGAACTCTCCAATGATGGCAACATCCCCAAAACTGCAGCTCACTTTAGCAACAGCACCCGGGATCATTTCCTCCTCCTCCTCCCCCACACACAGACCACGGCTGTAACTTTTATTTTGGAATTCAGGTTGTGATAATCTGTAAAGAACCCCAAGTGTTCTCAGGAAAGGCTCTTGCACAGTGAAGACAGTGAGAGAGTGAGAGAAATAAAGGCTGAGGGAAAAGGAAAGCAAAAACAAGCAAAGCCAATGGCCATGCTTTGAATATTTTAACATTCTTTGGGAAGGTTGCATTATCATCACTATGTATATTTATGATGCATGTGGTTTAAAAATAAGAGGGACACTGAAACAACCATTTTAATTTAAAAATTATCTGGATTGATTGATTGATTGTAAATAAGTAATGGAATATAAGCAAACTGAGTCTTTTAGCTACCAACAAAACTGTCATTCAATGTTCAATATTAAAGTGGAAAAAGGACCATTTTATACAAGTTTAATCTACCCAGCATAAATCCCTGCAAGCATATATCAATCACTGGGACCTTCCTACTCTTAAATATCCGTGTGCATGTATGGTTTTATGTAAAAATAAATAAAGGTGCTCAATAGTTCAATTTCTGTTCAAACATTACCTGGAATTCTGTTTTGCAAGGATCAAGGCTCAGTCTCCTATGAATGTATTTGATCCACATTTGTAAATACTCCTCGAAATTTTAGGATTAACCAAACAGCCCTCAGAACATGATTTGAAAAGAGTGATGTTGAATGCTTTCCTAGGGTGAGGTAAAACAGTGTGCAGGATCAGGAGCAGCTCCCTTCCAGAGTGTGAAGTTCCAGGTGTGCCCTCCAGCACACCCCCAGCGTGCGGCTCCCAGCACAGCTCCAAGCCAGCCAGGACTTAGAAATGTGACAGCTAACTCTGAAAGGGGGAGAGGGAATTAATAAAAGACCTTTTTAGCCTTGTGGGAGAAGGCTCAGGTGACATTTCTTAAGTGTCCCATGCAGAGCTTGGCAAAGGAATTAAAAAGGACCCTGGTATAGTGAGGCAGCAGAAGCTGGCCCACCCCAACCTCCTAAAGCCCCCTCTCCTGCAGCAGTGCCACCTCCCCCTGTGAGAGCCCGTCCTGCTTTGCTGTGAGTGCTATAAACCACCTGAGAATGAAGATTATTTTTCTTCTGCTATTGGTAGGTTCTGGAAAAAGTAGTTTCCTGTATAATTGCTGGGATCTGGTCTATAGGGTAAGAATCCAGATGCAGGGTCAAATATGTGCACGTTTGCTACACATTCTGCACAGTTCCCTGTGCAACCACAGTGGAAAAGGGTTTTGAGAGAGGACTTCCCTTTAAGATGGGAAATAAAGTGGATATTCTATTGCTTAACAGAAAAGAACTCTGAAATTTCATATGAGCCAAGACTCTTAAAATTCACACAAGACGAGAGCACAGTGGTCCCAGTAACAGCCTGTGAGGATAACTGGTCCTCTACTTGATGAGAATTACTTAGGAATGATGATCTGTGCTGTATGAACTTCTGCCAGACAGTTCTGTGTGAATTAAACTGTAGAAGTTATGCCTTAATTAAGCCCCATTCCTTCCAACTGGTCTGCTTGCCACGAGCCTCAGACAGGAGGATATTTGTTTGTCTCTAATCCTGAGCTCAGCCTGACACAGCTCAGATACCCTGAGCACCTCTGCCCACTCACCAGGTGCGCAGCAAAGACAAACAACAACTCAATCTCAATTTTCAGAAATATTCTATGGCTGCAAAACACATTTTTCAGAAGGGTTTCCCATTGTTTAACAGCCTGTATGAGTATTAGTAGGTTAAGATTAAGAAAAGGAGCACGAAGAAAATATATTTTAATTAACACTGATTAAAATTAAGACGCAAAGCAAGCGCATGAATATGAATTACAATTCCTAAGCAGAAGAACTGTCCTTTGTAAAGTACAAGTAACATGCACAGAAAAACATTACAAGAGAAACACATATCCCACCTCAGCTATTATGCAAAGTTAAGGCCATGAAAGTAACCTTTTTAGTTTGTTATGCCTTCCTAATTCAATTAAATGAGAACAAAACTAAGATGAGGATTACATTTGCAAAGACATTTAGCATCATTAACAGTGTCTGCCAGGGAGCTTTTTTCCTTTTTTTTATTTCCTGAAAGAGAAAAAAAGATCACGGCCTTTGAAACTTTCTAGTTTTTAAAGCAGAAAGAGAAGCACTTGAAAGTGAAAGTCTGTACAACAAAATTTGAACCCATAAACAGTTTATGAATTCCAGGATTAGAAATTCATCTGACACAACCTTTTTTTTCCACAATGGCAATTACTCGTGTTGCCAAAGATGAAAACAGTGTCAATATTTTCAGTGCGCCCATTTAGCAGTGCCACAAATTCTTGTCTTTTTTTGTTGCTGAAAACCAAAATATAAACTTGCTCTCCTCCAACAATGTGTCCTCAAAAGGACTGATTTAAATCAATTTAAGGAAATTTTAGCCTTGGCTGTTGTACAGGGGTACAACAGGGATACAACAGGGGTACAACAGCCAAAGGTCTTACAACATTTGAGTGCACAGAGAACTGTTGACAAACACAGAGCCTGCAAGAGCAAACTCCTTGCAATGTGTGCCCCAGGGTTAACAGCTACATCAGCCCTTCCCTGGAAAATCCCTGGGCGTGAGGAGCAGCCTCTCCGAGCTCCAGGGCACGCCTGGGAGCACAGCACTGAAACAGAGCTGTACCCGTGTGTGACTGCACAGAATCCCGTGTGCCAGCCCCAGGCTCGTCTAAAACCAGGTGTGGGAGCAAAGAAACTCCAGTGGAAGACACAGGAACTTTGGAAAGAAACAAACAAAAACAACAGCAACAGCAACAACAAACAAACAAAAAACCAAACCAAACAAACAAACAAACAACAACAAAAAAAAAGAAAGCCAAAGTCAAAACCTAAACCAAAACAGTCCAAAAAACCCCAAACAAACAAAAAAACCCCAAACAAACAAACAAAAAAACCACAGAAAACTGCAGGAAAAAAAATTAAGATTCCTAATTTCTACCCTTAATAGTAGAACTAATTACAAGTCTGAACTGGAAGCAATCTCTCTTTACTTATACCATTTTCCTGCTCAGATTCCATGCAGGAGCATCTCTCTGCACACCCCGTAGGCAGCAGTAGCACATTGTGTGCAGGCAGCTCTGCTGTCAGCTCCCGCACAGGAATCACCACGAACTCTCACTTTCCTTTTAGTACACTCAACAGCTTAATTTCCACTGTGTTTTTCCCATTTGTTTAAGATTCTTGTAGAAAACATATTTATAACCCAGATACCTCAAATAAGTGACACTGCATTTCTATTCCTAGAGAGGAGAGACAAGTAAAACACATCAAAGAATTCCCCTTTACGTCATTTGCTGTTGTGTCTCTTCCCTCTGATGCTCCATTCCCCCTGAGCAGGCTGCACGTTATGTGATCGTGTGGGTTTGATAATGCTGCAAACAATCTGCAGCAGCCTCATAAAACCTGGTCAAGCAAATCAGCTCCTCAGGAGCTCAGAACCAGGCTAGTGACACCACTCCGTCCTCCCATGCCTAGAAAAAAACCTTAAAAACGCCTAATGGATACTTAACCTTCTCTTGCCACTCTTGGATTACAAGCTAAAGAATGATTTCCTGTTATTTTATGTAAAAGTGCAGTAAACGGCGGAACAAAACCCTTCTGCCTGTTGATTCTCTTTGGATGATTGATTTGACTGCAGAGCATCTCTACAGACTTGCCAGCACAGTGTCCTGGGGGTGCTGGGGACAAGGAGCTGTCCCTGAGGCAGCACAGTGTCCTGGGGGTGCTGGGGACAAGGAGCTGTCCCTGAGGCAGCACAGTGTCCTGGGGGTGCTGGGGACACCGAGCTGTCCCTGAGGCAGCAATGGGAACGGGCAGGGACTGAGCCCAGGAGCTGCCCCTGCACAGGAGGCACAACTTGTGCCCTGGGCAGTGCCCAGCCCTGAGCAGATTGTGCCCAGAGGCTGTGCAGTCTCCTCCCTGGGGATATTGCAGAGCCCTCTGCACACACTGCTGTGCCCTGAGCTCTGGGATGGCCCTGCTGGAGCAGGGAGGTGGCACCAGAGGAGCCCCTGGGCCCCTCCAGCCTCACCCACCCTGGGGTTCTGGGGTTATAACATTCGCTGACTAAAATTTCATTTCCAGTTCTGGTGGAAATCTGTTACAAACTCCTCATTCCAGCTCACACTGCCTGCAGCTCTGCAGGACCCAGAAGTGCCCAAGCTCAACCCAGGACACAGCCGTGGCTCTGGGAAGAGAAGGATGCTGTTGGTGCCTGGCAAGCCCTGCTCTGCATCATGCCACTCCCTTCCCTGTCCTTTCTCCTCATTCCCTGGAGGCATTTGTCTGCTGAGCGAATCGAGGCTGACAGGGAAGGTCACTGTGCCCAATTGTAAGTCTCAGCATACAAATGTGCCTTTTGGCTCCCCAAACAGTGACCGTGTCCTATTATTGATAAAGCCTTGGGAAGACTCTAATGCATCTTCATTTCACAAAACAACTGCCTTCAAGGTTGCTCCGAGAAAATAAGCAGCCAGAATGCTGAAGAATTCTCCAAGTTGGCATTCTCCTGAAGATTAAAAGATAATAACACTTCTATTAGAATCACTCTGCTACGCTGTATTGATCTCATCAGGGAGGCCACTGCAGGTCTAATATGAACAGAGCAGTTTTAGAATTAATCACAAGAGTTTTTATTATGGTTCATAGGGCTCCTCATTCAAATGGCATCGTTTGCAATATTTATGGCCTAGATTGGTTGCCATTATTAAGTGCAAGTGTGCCACATGGTGTCTGGCCTGCTGTGTTAAAACACAAAGTCATTCTTCAAAAGTAAATCTTATCTAAACCATGCACAAAAAGCCAATTACTTTTTGATTTACATTTTAATTTCACATTCAGCTTTCCCCTTATATACAAACCCCTTACTTAATCTTTGTTTTGGATTAACTAGCACGGGTGTACAAGGTACACTCCATAGTTTTAAGTAGATTGTTACAGCATATTAATGCACTCTGCTCAAAAAGATCTATTTGGTCAGTGACAAGGCACACTCTGTGTGAGAGAAGCAAATGAAAAGCTGGAAGAAACAGAGCACCTTGGAAAGTGGACTGGCCACTGATCTTCAAGATAAAACACACTCATTAAGACTCTCAACTTAGACTGTGCATTTGGAAGTGAAAAAAGTGTTTGTCAGTGTCATAACAAGCCCTCAGTGACCAGATCCAGCGGTGATTTAAGGTAGAGCTCTTTCATTTCCACGCTCCTTGTTTTGCTGGTTTGGATTTTTAATCTCCTTTGCCACCACTTCAGCCCAGCTCAGGTTTCAGTCATGCTCATTCCTGTGTGCCTGACCCAAACAGCATTTACCTGCCATGAAGGTGACAGAAGTTGAATCTCAGCAAAGGTGAATGAGCAAATGCAAGCCCAATGCTAAGTTTTTAAATTAATTAAAGTCCTGGGAAAGTATGAGAGGAGAGTTCTTATTCATTTTGGTTTGTTTCTCTTAAACCAGAAAGAACTTTAGAGAGTCTGGTAAAGCATGTTGAGAATTTTTGTCCTAAATCTCAGATTCTATTGGGTTTTTAGTGAATTTTGGGCAAGAAAACCGCACTGACCTTTGCAAGGCCATATAAGGAATGTCCACACCAATTTCCCGTTAAACCTAATCATTAATCTATAATAAAATGAATAAGAATTGCTTGTATAAACATCTCTGTTGACTTTAAAATCCCTCATATTCTCTTAATTCTATTTGAAAGCAAGCCTTTATTATGACATTCATTAATTTGAGGGACTAATTATACGTGGCGAGCACATACCTAAATGCTCTGAAGGGTGGAAAAACATTTAATGAACTTAGAGAATAATTGTATTTATCTGCTTAGTCAATGCAATAAAACACGTCTGCTCACGCTTGTTTCTCCCAACAGCACAAGGTAGGAAGCAGCAATAGAGAAAAGACAAAATAAAAAGGAATTGGCAAATGCCTCCCAATCTACTAAAATTGCAAGGGATATGCATTTATAAGGGATATGCATTTATAAGGGATATGCATTTATAAGGGATATGCATTTATAAGGGGTATCCACTTATAAGGGATATACATTTACAAGGAATATACATTTACAAGGGATATACATTTACAAGGGGTATACATTTACAAGGGATATTCACTTAGAAGGGATGTAGAACTCTTAATTGGGTAGAAAAACCAATACCAAGTAGTGCTGAGGATCACCTGCTCTCCAGTCCCACCTGATCCCAGCACTCCCTGCCTCAGCTCAGTCCCTCGGGGATGCTGCTGTGAAGCATCTCCACCAATTCCTGTGTTCTCCTGGACAAAAGGACCTGGGAAACAGAGGGATTTTAACAATGGTATCGTACCCTTCAACACACACACACACACACACACATTTATTTTCATCTTGCCCCTATTCTAACCCACTCAGCTTCCACAGACAAGTCTCCCCATGAATTCTTTGCTAACAGAGACACCAACCCACCTAATTTCAGCCTGGTGGTCAACAACAGTTTATCACAACATGCTGTTAGAGCTGTTCGCTTCTGCTTTCTGTATATTCTGCACTTAGGGTGGAAAATAAATATATTCCTATTCATAATATTCATAACTTTGTTGATCACAGCACTTTAGAGCCAACAAAATCAGGACTGATATTGGAATACGCCTCATTCCTCTCACGACATCCTAGGAACCCACTTTTGCTCTTATTTTGATAGCTAGTGAAAAATAGTTGTTTGGAGTTTTGTTTTGGGTTGTTTTTTTAAAGCAACTATCTATTTATTGTGCAGCAGAACTCTGCAAATGAACTCTTGGATCACAGCACCACCTTATCTACCCCTCTTTAGCAGGCAGGCTCCTGCAATAACATATTGACTATCATCCTCACCTCTGACAGATCTAACCTAAGTCTCCCACAGTGAAAGATTAGGAAGTTAATCCATTTTGAAGCCTTGCTGCAAGATATTAATGCTTTCAAAAACAAAAGTGATGGATGAATATTATTCAGGTCAAATAAAATCAGAGTTCTAAGAAGAGCTAACCAGGTTTCAGTTCCAAGAAACAGTGTGTGATAAAATCAAGCCATGAGATAGGGCACCAAATGAGAATTCAAACACATTTATTCCTAGTTTAAGGAGATATTTTAGCTTCATAATTGATTTAATACTAGAATGCAGTTTCCAGCAAGTTTATTCAAAATTTACTCTAGGATGCTTTGGGAGAGATGGCTCTGATACCATCTCTGTTTTCAATATCATTATTTAATTTAATTTCCAGTAATTTGCAGCCTCTCTTGCATGTATGTTCCTACACACACCATGTGTTCTTATATCCTGATACACACATAAACGAGTCCCTTTTCCACCATTAAATCCAGGTTTCATGCCTATATATTCACCCATATGAAAATAGAGCCTTCTGAAATCCTCCAAGCGCTGCATTCAACACCTCAGGTTCATATTTCAGGCTTTATTGAATTGATGCCTTTTTTAAAGTGAAATTGCCTATGCAATACTGTTCAAGTGGTTGTCATTAATTACACACTGGTATTTATGTCATAATTTAGTGTGCACTTGAGAACAGTAATTCAGATTCACTCAGATTTGGCTCCCCAGCAAAAGGGAATGAGACTAATTGATACAATAATAGGGTGACACTTTGGCTGGCCAAGATGGGAATCCCCAAACAGAAAGAACCAGAAAACATCTCCAGAGGGTACCAGAAAAGGCTGAATAGATGGAAACTGTCCTGAAAATATAGAGCAGGGCAGCGTGGAGCAAATCACCCGGTTCCACCCAAGATTCAAGCATTCTCTGTGCTTTTAAAGATATTTAAGTTGAGATTTAAGGTGTACAATACCTGGGAGCCACTGCTGTGCTTCCTGCAGCTTCCTAAACGAAGAAGGGGAAACAGGGAAGGAAGAAGGCAGGAGTTCCTAAAGAGCAGACAAAAGAAATACTAAGAGATAAATGTTTTTCTTGTACCAAGTTTTAAACAACGTTGCCTTGAAATTGAGTATATTTCATTAAAAAATAAAGAAATCAGCAACCAAAAAGCCCAACCCAAAGTTTAACTCCCAGAAGAGGCATCTATAGAACTAAAGAACAGGTATGTCCCCATTTTCCCATGAGGTTATTCTCTAGATAAAATGGTACGGAACTGTAGAAGAATTATAGAAGCCCCTCTCCAAAATCCTTCCTTAATTTTCCTTATTTCTATGATGCACTGCCCCAGAAACTTCAGGGGACTTCCTCAGTTCAAGTCAATTCTGATAACTCTGTTCTCTGGAATGATTTTCAAATCACCGACCAAAAATCGGTTTCAGTCACAAGCTGATAGGCAAAATCCACCCCTCACAGAACGTGTTTTTATTTTACTGGTAAAGTAAAATAAAGTAAAATCATTTTTACTGAAAGAAAAAGGAACTTAACAGTAGTAACTGGTTAAATACGGCAGATAAACACAGCTTACACCAGACAACATAAAACAGCACAAGAGGATGAACTTCCTTCTGGCATAATTGTGAGTTAACATAATCCACAGGTAGCAGCATCCTCCTGTGAGGGATTACTGACAACACGATGATGTTGAAGTAGGAACAGATTCAAGATTCATTTCCAACCCTCAGCAAAGCCTGTTAGCTCGGGTCTTGTGGCGGAATATCCCAGAATCCCAACCCGAAGTGAGTCCCAGAATTCAGAAGCAATGCCTCCCCGAGGCTGTGGCTCCGCAGCCGCGCCAGGAGCGGCGGTGGTTTGCTCGGTGCCCCGCACACTCCGCGGCCCTGGGCTCCCGTGGGACACGGGCTGTGCTCGGCAGGCGGCACCGGCTCCCAGGATGTCACAGCCGATGGTGGCACCGCCAGACGGGCAGGAAAGGCAGGAGGGGACATGTCCCCCGACAGTCAGCCGCAGCCACAGCCGCAGCCGCAG
>VZTG01000546.1:254655-285352 GCA_013397845.1 Melanocharis versteri
GGCACAGGGACACAGGGACACGGCCACAGGGACATGGGCACAGGGACACAGGCACACAGGCACAGGCGCTGCCCAGCTCCCTGTGCCCTCCCCAGCACCACCCCCTTCATGGAAATACCGAGGGTTCAGGTAAATTTCACATTCCGAGCTAATCCCCATTTCCTTCCCAATTCAGTTTCAAGGCAAATACAAAATAGAGCACCACAGAGCATCACGTGCATGCAGCACATTACTCTGTGAGTTATTGTGTTTTAATTTTGGTGAAAAAATACCCACAATATAAATATTGGCTTCAAAGTCAAAGGCCACTTTTATACTTGGAAGAAATCCTTGGAATAAGTCGTCTCCAGTCAACTGACGATGCAGCATTTCAGAAAAATCATTTTAAACTGTCAGTGATCTGCTTATTACATGCTTGACTAATTCCTTGAACAGAGGAAAGCCCCACATGACTGCAGAACAGATAGAGGAGATGGATGATACATGGACTCTCTTTCCATAGAATCCAATTGCTGGTTTCTATAAATATGAAAATATATTTTTGTGATACAAGAAATGGCAAAACATGACTTAGCCTCCTGGTCTGTTTGAAAATGCAACGTTTTTTCACAGTGAGAAAAAGCCTGGAATGTGCCTTGGATGCAATGATGAACTAATGCCTCAAATCCCCACAGTGTAAGTCTGATTATAAATTTCTAACTCCCATTTAGGGCTTTAATATGGCAGAGATTCACTGGGAATACATGGACTGAGATTCATTTTCATTTTCCTACTGGGAGGTGTTTACTGCAAAGAAGCTCAACTTTTTGTATTGTACATTGATATTCTCCCTAATTATTTTTTATCCCCCATGCCCTCATGAATTCCCTGTGATCTTTGTCGAGGGACCACATCTAAAACCCAGCCATCTTAATCTTTTACATCAAAGTGTGGACTGAATAGACTCAAAGTCAAATTACGGGATAAACTATTTTCAAAGCGAAAATCATAAATAAAAGGCAGGAAATGAGTAGCGGTGGGAGGTTACAGAGCACCTTTCAACTGAAGAACAGGAGATTTTGTGCAGAGTGCTCCTTGTTAACAGAGCCATGGGTGAGGACCACCTGGTTTAGTCCCCAATAACAGGACATCTCTAGAGGGGGGAGCAGAGGTACTTGGGGATGGGTCGGGGTTAGTTAGACTTTACAAACCCACAGAAAGTTTTAAAACCCTAAATGGCAGTTAGAAATTTATAATCAGGCTTACACTGGAGGGATTTGAGGCATTAGTTCATCATTGCATCCAAGGCTTTTTCTCACTGGGAAAAAAACCCTTGCATTTTCCAAATCTTTTTCCCCAGCTTGGCCTGGAACCTGGATACACTTTTATTTAGGCTGCCTGTTCACCTCCCAGTGCAGAAATGCTCCTGCAAAGCTGTTGGAATGCTCGGGAAACCCTTCCTGCAGCTGCAGGCCCCGGAGCAGCCAGGAGAGCCCAGCTCAGTGCAGCACAGGAGCTGTCCAACACCTTCACACCCGGAGTGAGGAGCTCTACTCAAACTGCTCAGCAACCTCTCCCCAGCCTTCCCAAACCCACAGCTGTGCCCAGTACAACTCAGGTCTGACTTATCTGGGGCCACCAAACCCACAGAGTTCAGCACCCTGAGTATTTATCCCAGCTGAACACTGGGATGTTTCTACACCAAACCCACTCGCTCCTCACCACCTGCAGTGGAGCTGCACTATTTCTGCCAGATGCAGCCTTGGTGCTGCTGCTGGAATTATCAGATCTTTACAATCTCCCCAGTTTACTCCAAACCACCCCTATTTCAGAAGACCATATACTAACACACATTTCAAATTACTAGAGATGGGAAGATTGTTCTGTTTCACCTCTAGTCCCTGGCAAGGACACCACATCTACTGAATTTCAGCTGCTCCCGTTTCTCTGGCATGATGAGAGGCACTCACACCCCAGAAATGCTGGGCCTAGTCAGTGCCTAGCTGCATATGCCAAATTCCCCACTGCCAACTCAGACTGGTTCAATTCCCTTCATCAGCGGTGGTGATTCACTTCTCTTAGCATATGGTTACACATCATGTGTCTAACTCTACTTCTGCCCTCTGAAAAATTATCTGAGGAGGGATTCACTGAAGTTTTAGATACGGAGAAATTCAACGGTGAAATTATTGATGCTCACCATTATCTGTTTGCATACACAGTCAGCAGGCTGGGCAGGGAATGTTCACATAGCAGCGCTGGATTAGTATTTTTAAACTCTTTCTATTTTTGATTTAACCACTTGAAGCTGCTGGAAGCAGAGTTCCTGTCACAGCTGCTAATGCAAGAGGCATTAGGGAAAATCCCTACTGTGGAGGTGTGCAAAAATGTTCACACATTAAATGGCAGGATTTCACTTTTCATCAGCATCGTGTACAACCCAAAATCCCCATTTTTATTCTGCTCAGCTAGATAAGAAACATGAAAGGGGAAAAGTTTGGGTTGGATTGTTGGTTTTTTTTTTTCTCTCATTTACTTTAGTCCTTTCTAAAGACCAGGATCCTGCAGTCTACCCAAACTGAGCAGCGCTTTTTTTCCTCAAGTCTTTCCATTAAAGTTAATGCAGGCACTTGCAGAGCAGGCTTATTCAAAGAGAGCAGTGGTATCAATGCAGCTCTGCGTGATCACAAGGCCATTAACAAGATCCTTAAAAGAAGAAGAAAGTGGCTTTGTCAGAAGCTGAAATGGACCAGACCATGCAACACTGTTAAAACTGCTCTTGGCCAAGGCAGAGGCAAATTAGTTTCTTAATTTAAAATAAAAATTAAGGTAACTGACTTCCAAACAACATGAGTCAAGAAAAAAATCCAGGTTTTAATCTCCAGTTTTGTCTTCTCTGCAGCTGAAAATTCATTCTGATTGAGGCAGGGTGTGGAGTCATGGTTTAGAAGCCATTCTAGAAGTTCCACACTTGCCATGTCCTACTTTGAATAGTCCCTCTCTTAATTAAGCTAAAATAACTCCCGTGCAGAAAAGCTTACATGGCTCACAAAGGAAACGCTCCAAAAACTGTAATGATTTTCAAATTCATTGATAAGTGTTATGTCCTTCACTTATTTTTCGTGTTCCTGCATCTCTACTCTAAGTGATTGTTTCATTGATGCCAACAAAAATTAGCACATTATTGCCATGAATCAGATCTATTCGTTGCCTTGACAATGCTGCCCTTCAGTCCTGTAAACAGCTGAAAATGAAAAAGTTACAAACGATAAACAATAGGCCTGAAAAACCTCAAGCACACGTGAATCTCACCACCCAAATCCAAACATATTTCACCTGTGCAGAATAAGGAAGCACGGTAACTCTCACTGTACTCTTCCAGTGCCTGAAGGGAGCCTACAAGGGAGATGAAGAGGGACTTTGGACAAGGAATGGACAGACAGGAGCCAGGGAATGGCTGCCAGTGCCAGAGGGCAGGGCTGGGTGGGATATTGGGCAGGAATTGTTCCCTGGGAGGGTGGGCAGGCCCTGGCACAGGGTGCCCAGAGAAGCTGGGGCTGCCCCTGGATCCCTGGCAGTGCCCAAGGCCAGGCTGGACACTGGGGCTGGGAGCAGCCTGGGACAGTGGAAGGTGTCCCTGCCCATGGCAGGGGTGGCACTGGATGGGCTTTAAGGTCCCTCCCCACCCAAACCATTCTGGGGTTCTATGTATAATTGCAAAACCCCATTTCAGAATGTCTCTGTATACTGAATATCTGGGTGTGTCTGTGCACAGATTAATGTGCTGAACTCTTTCACCTGTCCCACCAGCACCTGCAGCTCTGTTGGCTTCAAAGGCCACTCAAAGCATCACAGCCATGGAACAAGGGGCATTTCAATGCCTACAGACTCCAGGTGAGCAAAGCTGAAAAGCACAGGGGAAACGCTGAAACGAATTGCTTTTTCAAAGCGTTCCAGTTTGGATTTAAATACAAAATCCCTAGGATAAACTCTATGGCTCAGTACTGAGGTTCTAGCATACTTCTCTTAAACCCACTTGGTCTATGGGTCCAACTGATATGGAAAATGGGTCCATTGCTGCTTCCAAATCCATATCTGGCAGAACTGTGAGTTTGAGAATGATTTTCTATTTGAATTGAAAGTAGACAACTAGAAAAAACAAAATTAACCAGAGCAGAAATGAGATAATTACCCAAATTCAGCTACTACTCAATGAATTTATTATACAGAACTTTGGCCTGGAGAGATCCAAAAGTGCAAAGTTACAGCAATCAGTGAAAGACAAAACTTGGGGGTGTTTCCGTGGTGCTGCTCAGAAAAGAGAGCTTGTGAACAGCAGCAGGGCTTGGGTTTGTGGTGCAGGAGAGAGGCACCGAACCCCCGGCTCTCTGGGAGCGCTGCTCTCTGACAGTCCCATGCTTGATTATACTCATTTTCTACTTCAGCAAGCAGCAAAATTTTATGAGATCCACCCCCATAGATGTTTGTTCCCTGACAATCTGGTGTACAGTTACAGAAGTTGCTAAATATGATTATTGCCTGGGAAGCAAGGAGAAAACGGAAATATTTTAACCCAGTATGCAAATCCCAGTGATCCCCCTTCTGCCCCCCACCAGCAGCAGTGTCAGTACGAGGCACTGCCTCTCAAACCCCACAAACACACAAGCACAAACCAGGAAATTAAGTTACTGATTAGAAAATTGTTTAGCTATATGTGAAGATAGCACACGGATTATATTGCTTTATGTCTTGCTCCAACAGAAAGTGGGTTTTTGTCTCTTTTAAGCAGAGGGCAGAGGGTTTGTAATTACCCAGCTGCAAATGGGGCACAAGTATCCACTCCTGTGGGAACCCGAAGCCTAATACCTGTAGTCACAAATGCCTCAAAATGCGCAGAATACAAAGTCATTTTTGGTGCAATTCCTTCATTCATTATTTCTGTGTCTCGGTTTCAGTCTGTTCTCATCTTGTAAACAAAATTTTTTCCTTTTTTTCCTGCTTGGCCCCTCAGAGTGATTTAACTGGGAGCACAGCACTGTTCCCCCTGCCCTGCTTCCCCCCAGTTATTTTTGATAAATCTGAGGCACTCAACCCCCTGCATCAGGCAGGCGTGTTTGTCAAGGATCCTTCTCCCTGCTGCATGGAATTGCATCCTTTCATTAGCAAACATTGCCAAACAAAGCAGTTCTCTGACAACTCCTCATTTCCAGGCATATTCTAGGGTGTCTCTTAGACCAGCTTTACTGTTATAGATTTAGATTGAATCTGCCTCACTAAGTTGTCCCATTCTGGGCTGCTGACAAAACCCGAGCTATCCATATGCCTAATTGCACTCATAAATGGAGCTCTTAGCAGGCTGTGGTGGTGACGGTGCTACAGTTGCTGTTTATGGAATTGTTCTCTAATTCCCTTTTTTCCTAAGCTGAAATATTTTTTTCCTAGGACTTGCACACATTCTGATGGAGAATGGTATTTTTCATGAAATGTACTTGGCCTGCAAACAGCAGCAGAAGGGAGAGGCAATGCAAGAGAGCAACAATCAAATGAGGGAAAGAAAAGGTAGCTGTGTACCCAGCCTGGGAGGAAACCATCCCAAGCATGGCAGCAGCCCCAGCCAAGCTGCACAAAAGGGGCAGCAAGGTATCCAAGCACCCAAGGAGCCAGCTGGGTTCATCCATCTCGCCACTGACTCCTTCCAGACCTGCCAAATTCCCTGCTAGGGCATCTCTGCTCCCTGGGCCAGGGACAGCACCCAGGCTCCCCAGGGAATGGTCCCGGCCCCGAGGCTGCCAGAGCTCCAGGAGCGTTTGGACAACACTCCAGGGATGCCCAGGCTGGGATTGCTGGGGTTCTGTGCAGGGCCAGGAGCTGGGTCAGTGATCCTGGTGGATATTCCAACTCAGGATATTCTGTGCTTCAAATGATCTTCGCTCACAAAGTAATTCCTTTAAGGCAAAATATCCACATCCGGGATAATTCAGTGGGGAAATACACAAATTTATATGTGCACCAAAACTTTCAGCCCACATCATTTGTGCTTTCTTAATATTCATTGACATGAAAATCTCCCCGGACTTGTTGCTTGCTTTTTTAAGTCTTTTCCCTGGTGTACACACAAGCTGTGAAATCGCCCAGGAAATTCCTTAAAGCAGCATTTGGACTGATGCTTTGAAATTACATTCCCATTTCAAACAGGACTCAAATAATTTTAAAATGGCTACAAAAGTTTAACAAATAGGGAAATCAATGAGTCACTTAAACCATAGTGGGTCAGAATAATCTAAAACTTAACAGAAAACATAAAATTGCTACCTGGAAAAATTCTTGTTTTGGGTAGGCGAAGGCAATCTGGGAAGATACTATTTCTAATGAACTGAAGTGGTTGAGTGGCTTAAAACACTTTTTGAAAATTGTTTCATAAACACTCATGTGAAAGAACTCAAGCCCTTGAAAAGCAGTCTTCAAATCAAAATTGTTACTGAATTGCTCCATCTGATTAGAATGACGCTTTCAAAATATTTTAAAAATCCAAAGAATATAGAACTTTCTTTGTCTCTTTGCTGCACTGGCTCCTTCCTCCTCACTATAGCAATATGGAATTTTATCAGTTTGGGTGTAAATACATTGCTCATGGCTGATGAATGCCTACAGCACTAATGGTCTTTGGAAGATCTCTGAAATCAGGGTTTTGGCAGGTCTGAGAGGATCCCATTTCTCCCCCTCAGTACCACTCTGCCAGAGGGAATTGGCCAGTCCTGTTCTGCAAGTTTACACAGTAATTTCATCAAAATCCTCCTTTTCAGGGTCTCACAGCCCAGCTGACAGGATGGTTATTCTGATATTTGCAAGCTGGTTCAAGCCCTCAGCCCGTCACTGCCACTGTGAGCTGCCCAAAGGATGTGATGCCAGCAAGACCTGGGTGCCTCAGGAAGAACTCTGTGCTCATTTATAAGCTGGTCAATGGGTTTAAAGGCACTCAGACATGCATTAAAATCTGTCTGAGACAGGAGCTTGAAGTTAATTTTCAATTGATTCTGTCTTGCAAATGCCAGTTAAGTAAGAACCTCGGTCTTTTTCTTTTTTCCCCCTTTTTTCTTCCTCCAGAAGGCAGAAGCTTAATTAGGAGGATGCCATTCTGCTTTGCTTCTCCCAAAGAATGCAACTGCCACATTCCAATAATCATTTTTCCATGTGGACCATGCTTGAAGTGACTCAAAGAATTCCATTCCCTACAAAAGAATGATGCAATACGGTGCACAAGCTGGACTGTAAAACCACTCTGTATCACTGCTCACCTAAGCCTATTTCACCTCGCAGATTGAATGCTTTTCTACTGAGAAAGAACAGGTTAGGGAGAGTCAATTCCACAATTTTAACATATAAGCCAAAAAAGAGAAAAATTACTACAGCCCGAGAGGTGGAACCGTATTGATTTTGCTGTTTTTCACAGGAGTGCAATATCAATTCTGTTTGCAATTATTTTGCATTACTAATCAGCTCATTACCAGTCAGTCAGACAATGTTAGTTTATGCTACAATACACCCGTGGGTCATTTGCCAATAGCAATAAAATTCCACAATGTACCAGGTGAAATTTCGTGTCGCTCACGGTACCTGTGGAGGTTCATCTGCAGATCTGCTTTTTTGAGGAGCAGAAAGCTACCAGAGACAGTAAAACCACGGTGCACACAAGGAAATATGACATTTACAAAGGAGGAAGTGTCTCCTGGAGTGAAAATTCAGCAGCTGAAAAGCAACACAGAACATCCAGCTGAAGGGGCTTAAACTGAATAATTATTCAAGCAGCTGCCTGGCTTTAGTAGGAATAATATATAGCTTAAATCCAGCTCCATAACATGCAAAAATCAGGCACAGCCACTGGAATTGTTTTATTTAATCAAAATACCGAGATTGTTAGCAATAAAAATGTGGCCTGTGACACTGCAAGGGCCACGTGGCTACAGGACATTACAAAAATGTAAGCAGCATCTTCGGATGGTTGGGAAAATTTAAACCTTCTTCACAAATGTATAATCCTTAAACACAGTTGGGTTTGGAAGCTTCAGGCTCACTTTAAATATGCTGGAATTTTCTATTTTGTAATCCTGCAGTATTATTTTCTCCATAAGGAAGTATGGAGCTTTCAGTACAAAGCTATTCTTTAGAATGCAAAGCAGCAAGTAAAAATTGGTATGTTGGGTCCTTCTTTATTTCTGTAATCCATAAAACTTATGAAAAACCAGCCTCTTGAAATTTATTTCAACCAATGACACAGAATATGAAGTGTAAGGACAAATAGTCCACTGCACAACTCCATTAGAAAATAAAATTTATGTATATATGTAAATACTCTCCCCTAAATATCAGTTAGGATTGCAGAGTCCTTTCAGCATGGGGTTTGTATTTAGAATTTTCAGGAAGAATTATATTCAAAGTTGACAGTAAAACTTATCCTCTGTTCTCTTCCATATATGTTGAAAATCTTAATTACTTGCTTCAATATGTATTATTTTTACTTCAACATTTCTAATTTGGTTCCCAGTGTGATAACTATCTTTTGAGAAGCAATTATTCTATATTTCTCCTTATTACCTGCTCAGGTTTTATTTATTCCTCTAGACTGAATTTGCTTTGTAAATGAACCTCATCGCTGTAGGACCCTGTGGATTTCCAAATAATTTATCTTTATTCGAATCCTCTGAGTCAGAAAGATGGTAATACAGAGATTAAAGTCCAAAATGAGCACCGGGCTATCCATGACACCTCAAAAAAAAGTGCAACGTGCACTTCCTAGTGAGTAGAATTACATGGAAACAACAATTACATGAAAACCAAGAACTTTCAGTAATATTGTTAACACCCAAAATGTCTCAAGGCAGATTCGAACCCCCAAAACTTCTAACGCACACACACAAACCTGGAGTCCTGAGATTCAGCAGACAAATTCCTCCCTTTTTCCCAACGATCTGCCTTTGCAGTGGCCATTCTTGAGGAATTCTTTCCTGCGTTCTGAGTGAAAATCAAGGTTTAGTGGGCAGCACAAGGAGTTGCCAAAGCTAAGCCCTGGCAAGTTCCAAACCTCTGCTGAAAAGAACAGGATTGTGTTTCTAGAAAGGGCCAACAGGCACATATTTTTAAAAATTAAGTAATTTCTTTTCCCAGCTTTGTCCTAAAAGCATGTTTGCATATGAAAGTGTGCATTTAGGAAAAGTTTTGCAGAATGGTTCAAGGTAAGGCTCGTTCCCAAGCAGATGAAGACAGATATTCCTCAGGGGAATCAGGCGTGGCCCCAGGAAAGGGCATTCCTCAGGAGGGGCTCTGTGTCAGCTCCTTAGAGCCAGAGCAGCTGCCTGTCCACAGCTTTGGAGCTGTCGTGGGAGTGTACAACAGCTTCAGGTTCTGTAAGATACTGTAAGGTTGATGTTGTTTCGGTGGGCGGTCGGGACGGATGGTGATGAGAGATCTCTTTAGCTTGGTTTTAGAGCATGAGGTTTATTGTTAAGGGTGTGGATGTGGGGGCCTTGCCTGGAGCTGCCAGCCGCAGCTCGGAGCAGGCCAGAAAGGCAGGAGGGAGAGAGGCAAGAGAGAGCAGAAAAGAGTGCTAAGAAGTAAAAAAGAAGTGAGAAAAGAGTGAGAAGTAACTGAGATTCTCGTGTACAATACAATAAATCGTCTTCTGTGTTGAATATTCTGATTTTCATCAACCAATCTAGTACAAGATACAAATCCTATATCATTTAAATACAGGCTATAAGAATCATTGCATTACCATGCTGTGCTACATTTTAAACCCTAAAAACCACTCTTTGGACCCTTTCTGCCAAGCTAGCAGGGTCTGTCCTGACCCTTGGACCTGTCTGCTAGCAGAAGGTATTTGTTCAATCAAAGGGGATTATCTTCAGCCAGCCACACCATTGTTTTCCAGTTGTTCAGTAACTGAGCTTTGGTATCTCAAAGCTTGCCTTCATTTCAATCTCGCTTACAGTTTTCATATTCTCAGCATCTTTGTCCAGGCAATCATATTTATAATGTTTCCCAGTCTCATCTTCCCCAACAAGGTTCCATACTAAAGTGCCAGGTCCTTATTTCAGTCCTTCTCCCAGCTCTTCTGTTGCTTTCACGGGCTCTTCATTTCCCCACCCTGAATGAGATGTACCGAGGAACAGCCTCAGTTTTCCATCAAACGAAGCAATTTGGATGCCGAAACCACTCACCCAGGTTGAAAGAAGCCTTAAAAGAGGATGCAGATCACGCCTTTTCCATCTGGCATGGGGCTATTTTGGCCTTCAGACAGAGCCACTCGACAGGAAAGCTGAAGAATGATGTTTCTCATTGGGCGTTTCTTTGGAATTTCTGATCATGTCCCTGCTGCTATTAAGATGTACTTTTATTGTGCCCTGCAAGATTGCAACTGCATGCGCTACAATACTGTTATATATTTTAATATTGTGATATTATCTGCTGGGTATCATCCTTATTAGGCACTAGACAGAGCATTTATCATACTTAAAAGCTTCACAGTTCCCAACCCCGAGTGTATTTTTATTAATGTATACAGGTGATAAGAAATACAGAGCAGAGCAGAAATTCAACCGAGAACCAGCATTACCACCCATTTCAGAGGTTCCTAATATTTGTATCCATTGTGGGAGGTGATTTGCCCTGAAATGAAATGTTTATCTTGGCTAGCCCTACCTCACAGCAGTAGCCCTTCTAAATGCTCCTTGAAAATACTTACAGATATTATCTGGCTCTCATTCCTCCTTCCCCTGTTAGATTCCACACAAAGATTTCTTCTTCCCATTCCGTGCTCGGTGTGGACACACTGCTGGTATGAAGAATTCCTGGCCTGGATATTACACCCTGCAAGAGGCACCCTGATGCTTCCCTAACCCTGGAAGTCCCTGAAACAGCCCTGCTCACCCGGAGAGGGGGGCAGGATGCAGGAACTGGTATTTTCAACTTGTTTATGCTCAGTAGTCAGAGAGAGAGAGTCAACAAACAATCCACGGAAGCCTCATATAATATTGTCCCTCTCTCTTGCTTTTAGGCAATAGACTGCACTTCCATCTTTGCACAGAACTTAAACATTCAATGACCCTGCTGCATAAAAATGCCTTTCAAAGGCTCTCTGCAGTGCTGTGAGGGCTGAAATATTATATTTACTGTGGAAATACATCTGCTTGCTAATGCTAGTGGGCTAGGAACACCCACACTTACCAGCTATGCCAAACTAAAAAGCAAGAATTTTTTTCCACAGTGAATAATGTATTTGCAATTTTCAAATTTTACTCTTTTGGCCCTGGTTTCTCTCTCTGTCTCCTTTGCACTGTAAACGTGGAGAACACATCTAGAATTTAGAAGGCACAGGATACACCAGACAGTGATCCTCACTCACCTTCCCAAGTTCCTGCTGGTATGGCACAGCCTTGGGCTTTCCATAGCACCAACAATAAAACTGCACAACAAAAACACCAGAAAAATTAAGCTCACGCCAGATCTGTAAAAAAGCTCATTTTGACGTGATTATACTTCATTAACTGGAAACTCAAGGTTTGTCAGGTGCAACCCTAACCAGACTTCTCTGTGTGGCAGCCACAGCACATCAGCACAACTTTAGACTGCTCTATGATGGCTTACATGGTCAAAACCAATATTTTCCCAAAATCAAAATAAAGACTACAGTCTAAACTCAACAAAGAAACTCCCTGGGCAGCGGCATTTCCCTCTGCTGTAAACCTGCCTTAGGATAAAAAAAGGGAAAAATGAACTTTGTGTTGAGAGGTGGTGATTCAGTTTTAAACAAATGGCACTGTCACAGCAGCCTCGGCAGGGACAGCACAGCTGGGGCAGAGGGACAGGCTGAGCTCACACCAAGCACACCCTGAAAGGGTGAAACAGAGGTGGAGCAGGCCAAACCTGGAAATTCCCAAAACATTCAGCCATGCATCCCCAAAGCCTCACACCAAGCTGCCGTGGGATGAGGAAGAGCTCCCAGGACAGGAATAAAGGGATGGATTTTTCCAGTGGGAGGAAGAGCACTGCAGGAGTCTGGGCTAGGCAGCAACACTCCCAGGGATCAGGAAAAAGGACGGGATAGGGAGCAAAGCCCTGGAGAAGCTCCTGAGAAGTTACCAAGGGTAGTGGGCATGGAATTACAAAGCCCTCCCAGTCCCCACTGACTGTGTGCTAAAAAGCCCTTGGCATTCCAGCAGATCCATTCAGTGTTCCAGAAGGACAAAAAGAGGATTCAAAGCCTTAGAAATTATGAGGGAAAAACCTACTGAATATCCATGTGCATGTGAAAAACCTACTGAATACCCCAACTGCTGTTTACAGTTTTGTTCCCTCATCCCCAAAAGTCTCCGGATTCCCTGGACACACTGAAAGGTAAGAGAAGGGCAGGAAAACCAAGTGAAGGTGAGAAAGTTTCAGTGTTTAGCAGAACAACTACAAGTCCATCTGTACATGTGAATGTACGTCCAGAATTAGTTAACAAATGTTTCACTTTCTCACACAGAAGTGGCACATTTTGTCCTCTGGATTTTAGAAATGTTAAAAAAAAATATTCAAAAAATCCATCAAACCAGCAACCCAAAAATCTGTCAAAGGCCTTTAAACACAGCCACACAGAAAATCCAGTGCTGAAAGACAACACACCAGAGCCTGGGAGGCCTTTGTGGGGAATCATCACTCCATCTGCATCCTTCTCTCCCACAAGAGAGGAGGAAATTGTGAGAGGGCAGGAAGCCTTTGGTGGAACGCACAAATGCAACCCGTTGCCCAAGTTCCAATCCAGACAATCGTTATTGTTTCTCCTGAATTCATTTTGTGAGAATTCGAGAAACCCACTCACACAATTAAGGGCGGTTTCACATTTCCCGTTCTGTTTTGATTTACCATTCATATGTTCCCAGATCTGTGCAGGCAGGGCTGCCCACTTCTTACCCAAATAAAGCGGAAAAATGGGAGGTCTAAAGCAATTAGTTGAGGTACTCTGCCAGTGCTCAAATGAACCATCTGTTCCAAGGTATGTGAGAGCAGCATCCAGCCCTGCTCTGGAAAGCTTCTGGGTGTGGATATTTCGGAATTAAACCCAAAAAGGGCACCACCAGCAGCCTCATCTGCCACACACACAGATGCAGCTCTGCCAGAGGCTCCCTTTGGCTCGTGGGATCTGGGGTTTGGCAGAGTGGGGATGGAAGTGAACACCCAGAACACCCAGAACACCCTATAGAGGGTGGGGAAAGCCACTCCAAAAAGTTTCCCAAACGTACAGTGCAAAAGGAGATGAAAAATTAAAGGTCAAGACAGTGGAATTAACAATATTTCACCGTGGCACAAAGGAATTCTTGAGTGAAGAAATTTGGCCTTTGCTGCTCAACTGCAGCTTTTATTTTGGATGGAAAAGGGAAGCCAAAGGGAGGAGATTGGGGTTTTGTCTCCTCAAAACCTGACCTAAAGCGTGACCACCTCCAGCATCCAGCTCCAGGAGTGTTTTATTGGTACAGGGCTGACATTTATCCATGCCAACACTGAACATGCTCATTAGGACTGTTTATTAGACAAAAGGCTACTAGGAGAATGATAATTAATCAGTTGGCATTGATTGAAATTCTTGATGAAATGAAGCATGAGCTGTTGAAAAATAATTGAATGTAATCAGAAAATCCATGAATCATCCATAGAAAGCACATTTATGAAAGCAGAATTCATAAGTCAGATATTTTGTCTGGCTGTTTTTCTCCTCTTTGGATCCTGTCCTGCTGGATGAACAGGCAGCTGTTCCTCCAGCACAGCTCCAAAGAGCAGACACCAGGTAAGTATCCTGTGCAAGAGCAGAACAGGAGTCCTGATATGTGAATTATTACCAAGCTCAAAGAGCTTTTGTAAACCAAAAACCTGGTATTTGCCACGAGGGTTCAGGAAAAACAAATCAGTTTTATGCTAAAAAACATTAAAAACTTAGCAGTCTTCAAAAGGAGTGAGCAAAGTTTTCATTCTATAAGTGAAAAATTTAGCATTAAATCAGGATGTACCTGGCTACTCTTTCTCAATACCAGTTTCTATGGAAAAAATAAATAATGCAATGTCACCATTTCAAAAGCCTTGGCAGAGGTGTCCCTTTGGACACAGAAATCCAGTTGCCGGTGGTTTTTTTTAAATTTTAAATCTATCATTAACTAAACACAGATACAGCCAAGACGAATAAAGCTCCCAGTAGAAAAAATTGCTGACCACATTATCATGGAACAGATATCTAAGAACTGAGATTGGGTTCAAAGGGAACCTCATTTTCTGAAGATGGCAATCAAATAATTTTATAGAAATTCTGCTTTTAAATTTCCTAAGTAACAAGCAGTGCAACCATTATATGAATTGAATTAATTCCCCCTAACACTGATTGATGTTCAAGTAAACATGAACTTTGCCCTAAGAGAAGCTAAAATATTTATATAACAGGCAAAATTGTAACCAGTTAATGCCAAATGTTAGATCAGACAAAAATACATCTTTAATCATGTAACTTTATATTTAGCAAACTAAAAGGTCCAATGTTTTAATAGAATTTCAAAGAGAATTTGTTTTGATTCACTGCCTAAAATGAAACAAAAATCCAAAATGTGAACAGAGAAGGTGCTGATTTATCTGTTAACCACAAAAACCTGGATCAGAATGCTTGAAGTACACAAATATTTCTGTGGCAGTGGATGAGTTACACCAGAAAATCTTACTTCTGCTTCTCACGTGCCCTGAGAGCAGGAGCAGCTCACCAAGCCAGGAGAGCAATTCCTCCGCAAACACTGGAGAAACAACTGAGATTACGGGTGGGACTGAGGCTGGCAGTGACTGAAACCATCTTTATTTCTGGCTTTTCTCCTGGGTGAAGAGGCGTCTTCTCCATGGGACACAAGCCCCTGTGTTTATTACAGAGTGTGACAAAGCCCGTAATTGCTCACACTCCTGGCCAGCCCGAGCACGAAGGGAAAATCACACAGCACAACCTCCGACCTCCACAAGCAGCATTTTATCATCCGCCAGCAGCGCAGAGAACTGCCCTGGTACTGCTGGGAAAACCCTGTGCAAAGTCCCCGTGGACACCAAAATACGGCCATTCCAAATGCCAGCTGGGTGAGTGAGGAGGTGGGAAAAACACACCTGGAGAAAGCTGTGCAGCACAGGGTTCCCCAGGCAGCAGCATCCTCCCTGCCACGGGGTATCAGCACTTCTCCCAGGGCAAGGACGTGGCCAAGAACACAACCAGGACTGAGATAAGCTGGTTGTACTCTCACAATCTCTGGCTGTTTTGTCCCCAGCGCCATTTTCCTCTGTCAGAGGAAAAAAGACTTAGACTCAAAAGGAAAAAGACTTTAAAAAGTCCCGAACTTACACATTACAAAGGAAAAAGCATCGGGCAGGTTTTAATTGTTACGTTAAATACAAACCCAGCCTCAATAAATTCATTTAAAATACAGCTGAACCCTACAAGGGTAGCAGTAAATCTACTAAAAAAAAATCTACTACAACCAACTTTTGGAGCAAAATCTGATTTTTGTATCATTGCCCTCACATACTCTCTCTGATTTACACATAAACCCTTAAACAGGCAAATATTACCGTGACATTATTTCAATAGGATGCTCAAAATAGATCTAAATGAATCCTGAATATGCGACACCCAGAGAACCTAACAAGTGAGCTGTTAATTTTTATTGACATGGATTTTCAACCCTACCACAATCAACTGAGAAAGTGATGCCACTGAACTCATTTCGGGCAGACTTGAGGGGACACCACTGCTTTTGCGCCATCACCAAAAGAGCCACGATGGCAGCAGAAACAGGACAGCAGCTGCTGGATTTTGGGGTGTTTTTAGCCGTTTCTGTGAGCAGAGTGATGTGACAGAGGGACTTTTGCCACCCCTGACAGAGCATCTCCAGCAGGACACGACGGGCACGGGCTCAGGCTGCTTGTTACAGATAAAGACAATACAAATGCAAGCTCCAGGAATAACCTCTTGGAGAATTTTATCAAACAGACTTTGTTTCCATGCATTATTTATCCACATCTACATTTCAGTGAAAATGGCCTCATTTGAGTTAATTGATGCTTTCCTATGGGTATTTGTTAGAAATCAGTATTGCACATCCCCTGGTTTATGTTATATTTGTAGCTTTGTGTCATCACAGGTACCTAATAATTATCAGTTCAGCTATTTAGGGCAAATAAATAGCAAATAAAGACTTCATTTACTTGTTTCAATCATCAAATAAATGTTGTGGGGAGGTTTTTGCAGAAGTCTAGTAACAAATGTACTGCTTTTTCGGTCCTTCCCCTGCTATTATTTCTGAACCAGTGCATTTATTTAAGATGGAGTGTTCTAGAGTGTTAAAAACAAAATGAGATAGCTCAGAAATTAAAAATTTAACTTGTGAAAGATGCTGCTATAACTAGAATTCATAAGGATTTAATAAAAGTCCTCATAAAGTCCTTTTAGTATGACAACAGCAATTATTCCTTCTCTTCCTCATCAGTGATCTCCCCTTCACTTGCACAGCGGATATTAAACAAAGCAGCCCAGTATTGTAGGGAAAAACCCCTTACAGGTCCCCTTGTCCAGGCTGAATGGACCCTGTGCCACCCCACTGCTCAGCCCTTCCCAAATTCCCTTCCTGCCCCACCACAGGCCAAGGATTAATGGCTTTTCCCCAGGTTTTGAGCCCATTCAAGCCAGAGATGAAGGCGCAAAAGGATTTATCCCCGTTCCTGGCCCGTTACACCTGATATCCCTCAAGAAAAAAGCCTCAGCAGCGTCCAGCATGGCTCAGTCGTCTGGTTGAGCCAGTTCGTTGTCTCTGGTCTTGCAGCAGGGGAAAGGAGGCAGCACTGCTGAAGTTTAAGGAATGATCCTTGCGAAATTAGAGCTGCTGAACGTCAAATTAAGGCCAGACAGAAGTAAAAGTACAGATGCACACTTGCAGCTTTCGGGAAGCCCGTACTGGAACGAAGCGATTGAACCACTCGCGCCTCGCGTCCACGGCTGCGCTCCGATTCCACGCAGCGCTGCCCTGCGTGCTGCAGCTGCCTTCAGCTTTCCTGGAAAGCCAGGGCATCCCTGGATGCCAGTGCTNGTTTTGAGCCCATTCAAGCCAGAGATGAAGGCGCAAAAGGATTTATCCCCGTTCCTGGCCCGTTACACCTGATATCCCTCAAGAAAAAAGCCTCAGCAGCGTCCAGCATGGCTCAGTCGTCTGGTTGAGCCAGTTTGTTGTCTCTGGTCTTGCAGCGGGGGAAAGGAGGCAGCACTGCTGAAGTTTAAGGAATGATCCTTGCGAAATTAGAGCTGCTGAACGTCAAATTAAGGCCAGACAGAAGTAAAAGTACAGATGCACACTTGCGGCTTTCGAGAAGCCCGTACTGGAAGGAAGCGATTGAACCACTCGTGCCTCGTGTCCACGGCTCCGATTCCACGCAGCGCTGCCCTGCGTGCTGCAGCTGCCTTCAGCTTTCCTGGAAAGCCAGGGCATCCCTGGATGCCAGTGCTCGGCTGCCCTGCCCGGAGCACGGGAGGGAACGGGCCAGCAGGGCCGGGGCCAGCCCGGAGCACAGCCCGGGGCACAGGAGACCCGGCGGGGCCGCCCCGGGGCTGGGCGGGCAGCCGGGAGAGGCTCCCAGGGAAGGAGGGAGGGAGGGATTTTGTTGGCAGCAGAGTACGGCAGGAGCACCCAGCCTTCAGCGTGCGGCACGGTTCGGGCACATTTTGGGTGGTTTCACAGTTGTGTCACAGGCAGGTCAATCTGAGGAAACCCCTGGAGTTCCAAAGGCTGAATAGCGTTTTGGCAGGAGATGGCTGTTCATGATCCTGCACGTGTCAAAATACTCTGCACTTGTTTCCAGGCTCCCCTCCCTGCAGCAAACACGCTCACCCTGCTGCCTTTGCTCGCCTTGCTGCTTTTGCCCTCCTCCCTGCCCAGCTTCTCTCCAACCTCCCCAGCAGTGGAATTTTGGAAGGTCACCTCGCAAGCACAGCACCCTCTTTTCCCTCGTGCTCCACGGGCAGCTCCAGAATGGCACAACATTCTCAGTGCAGGACCAACTGCTGCTCTCCTGATGTTCTTTCCAGCCTGACAATGGACATTTGGACACGAATGGAGCTGCTGCAACACCACACAGCACTTTCTGTGAAAGCTTCGTGTGTTTCCCTTGGAGTAAGATGACAAACTGCTGTGTGTGCTTCCAGCAGCCCCCTCAGCCTTCCCACCAACCTGAACCGTGCTGTAACTCTCATTTTCCATACGGAGCAAACATGATTCAAAGCACTTTCAGTGTTTGCACCTCTAGAAGGGACGAATATCACGATAAATACCCCACACAGCTCACCAGCACCCAAGGCAGGGAGAGGCCGTGCTCCTTGTCGTTCAGGCTGTACCTGACACAGCACCGGATCAAACTGCAGGAGGGATGTTTTCCTTCCTGCTCTGAGACTGGGATGCCACATAACATTGTCCCACAGCAAAAGTATCATCCTGCGTTATCAGGACTGGTTTTCGTTGCTTTTTTCAAGCTTTGGAATGGCTCTCAGCCGCTGACAGGGTGCTCTGCCCAAATACACAAGGTGGGATCCTGCCTGTGGGTGTGGGAATGGAGCTCAGGAAGGATTCTCTACCCAATGTCCCCACAGCTCCTGTGCTGCACAACCACTCCAGGTGCTGAAGGAGCTGGATCCGTGCTTCCTGCAGCTGGGAATGCTGCTGCCTCCTGGGCAGGGCGTGACCTCTGGGGGAAGGGGAGGAATTCTGCCTCAAACCAGGACCCAGGGATGAAATAAAGGAATTGTGCTGTTGCTGAAGATTATCTGCATTCCCTTTGCCTCCAGTGAGGGTTCACTATCATCTTTAGGGTCCTACAAACTGGGAAAGAATCTTGTTTTATAGAGCTCATTCTGATCATATTGGAAAGTTTAAAAAGAGGGGTGAGGAAACAAAGAAGGGGCCCCTGCATTCAGCAGCATAACAAACATTACTGTTCTTTAAACAAAGGCAAGAGCTTCCATGATGCTCACCACATCAGTATCCAGGGGATTACTGCTTTTCCTCCTTTTTATTTGGAGAGACAGAAATGGAAAATAGACTTCTTACAGTCCACAGAGCCCAAATCAGAAAAATAAGGTCAATACTATTCATACAGCTACACATTTGCCTCAAAAAGAGGAGAATGCATTTCTGATAATGGCCAATCAGAAAGAGAAAATAAAAAGTCTAATTCGGAACTTGTTCTCTTTATAAATAAATGGCAAGAAGATAATGCATTTCTCCTATATTTTCCAGTGGTAGCAGTGCTGCTCCCAGCAAAGCAATGAAAGCTGCAATATTAAACTTGCTGCTTACTCATCAATTTTCATGTGAGAGTCTCATTGGCAAGAGGCCCAGGCACAGAGAGGATGCTACTGTGATCACTATTTCTACCCCAAACAATGTTGACTATTTAATTATTAAAGTATTTCTTTCTAAGTTGTTATTTTCAATCACTGGGTCTGACAGAACTGAGAGAACTCTTCTGTGCACAGGTTTGCTCAAAGGAGGGTTGATCACTGAAAAATAACTTCAATTTTCATGTTTTAAGCTGGCTGTGTCCTTAAATACAAATTCACAGCTCCTGTGCCAGCAAGAAGCTGATATGAAGCATTGAACTTGTTATCAGGCAATGAAAAAGTTGAAGTCCCACATCTCGTTCCCCATTTCAGTCATATTTTCTCTCACATTGCATTTTTCATTCCCGAGTTAAGTGAGGCAAACAATATTGAGAGTATTCACAAAGGTTTGGAAAACTGTTTCTGTTTGTGAAAATAGGCGTTTGTTTTTGCCTGACAGCCCTGTGTGTCTTGGTGATAGGCAGGAGAAGAGAGAATTAAATGCACAAATATGCTATTCATAGACAAAATATTTTGCTTTCAGTGCTTTCTGTACCTGCCAGGTCGTTTTGAATCTGGGATCCATGCATGTAGTCAACATGGAAAGGGAAGTTTTGAAGCATTTAAATATCCTTTAGCCTTGGCTGCTGCCTGGGTCGGTGTTGGGGGGTGCTGCTCCCGTTCCAGGTGACAGCAGAGGGCCCCTCACAGCCCCCCTGCTCTGCAGGCCAGGACATGCAGCCAGGGACCCAGAGCCACCTCCATAACAATTTAGATCTATGGCAAAAAGCTCAAGCTGCGATGCCTGTGCAGCATCAAGAATCTTATTCCTTCAGTGCATTCAAGTATTAAATTAGCTCAGCCTCTGAAGGTAGTGACCACTGTCTTTACAAGAAAATATGTCATTTCAGCAAACTCCAGTGTTGCCAAAGAGCCTCATTTATCCTGATACGAATCTGGAATAGACTCCTCATTTCAGGCCTCCCTGGACTGGGAAATTCCAGTAACTAACTCAGCTCCTGAACCATTTTGGGTGTTTGGGGGTGTTTCAGCAACAGCTGACCAATGTCCAAAGCTCACAGCATTTTAACAACCCTCACTCAGCTGTGCTGCAGCAATAACCAGGGTATGAAATAAAAGCTCTAGGCACTCCTATTAGCACATATATTATAATTAGTACATTTGCAAAGGGTTTAAGCTTATCTCAAGCTGTCAACTCCTGCCTTTTGTGCCATTGTGCATTCTGCTGCGCAAGGCTGTGCAGTTGGGCAGTGCCAGGCACACAACATCAATCCTGAATAAACAGGAGGTCACAGCACTCACGTCCTCAGAGCCATTACAGAAATTGCAGGCTTCATCCCATCTCAAATCCCAGCGCTCACTTAAAAGCTCCAACCATATAATTAAATGTAGGGCAGCTTAAAAGTGGACAATTCTTTTCAGGCTTTGCACAGCGCTCCTCGGCGAAGCCTTCAGCAATTCTGCTCTTTTATCTCGGAGGGCTGACAGATGGTTGTCAAAACCAGGGGCTCCCTGGCAAAAAGTTTTAAGGCAGAGAAAAAGGTACAACACTGTAGGAGGAGATACTTAAAAGAGAATAAATCTCTAGCTTGCTTCCTTCAAAGCTAGAATCCCTTCCCTGCCTCAGACACGCTGAGGACAAGTTTAACCCAGGGTAACTCTTCTGTAGTCTAATGGCTTTACACCAATGAGTATTTTGACCCAAACTGCTTGAGACATGCCTGGAAAAATAACCTTCTATTTTGTTCACAGTCCTGCGGCACAGAGGGAAATCTTTCTTGTCACTCCCTCCAGCTCTCACGCCTCAAGTTTTGTGCAGAAACTCTCCCCGGGCTTCCTTCAGCCCTAGCAGGCACTCCTCACAAGGGCTGGCCAGATGAGCCTGTCCTTTGCTCCCCTGGGTTCCACTCTCAGATGTATCCCTGCAAGTGTTGGAAGAGCCTGCCCTTGGCTTTGGGGTCCTGCCATGGCTCCTTTTCTCCTCACAACAGACAGGGACCATCACAAAAAATCAATTGCCTGCCTTGAGGCAGGTGTGCTTGGACAGGTTTCCGCTCTTACGGCGTGCTTTGAAAGATAAGTGGCACACGGTGTACTCAGTACCGTGTACATGGTAACTCAGGTTATTTCTCTGCAAGGAAAACTCTTCCTGGGACATGAAGGGGAGAGGGGGAACGCCGAGGAGGCCAGTGGAACCCTGGCATGTGGGGAGAAGCAGCCTGCTCAGGAACAGACACACCGTGGTGTGGCCTTACAAGGCACAGCCTAGCTTGTTTCTCACACTCTATCCCTTTTCAACTCAGATCTATTTTAATCTCAATGGAACTTGGCTTTTTTTCACAGCTAAATCAACTCTATAGAATTAATGACATCATATTCATTTGCCATACTTCAATATAAGAATTTAAGTATGTTTAATACTTTTAGTCATTAAACTGTTCTTTAAATTGCTTCAGTGTGAACAGACTACACTCATTTAAATTCTCTTTTACTGTAACCTATACCCTTTTCTTATCTTTCAAAGGAAAAAGCCCAGTGTGTTCTTAGTTTTAAGTATTCAGATATTCATTATCAATCTATTCTAGGAGACATCTACACATCTTTTGTTGTGAAATCAATTTATAATTTAATTACTGAAGATTAAAGTCTGCCTAATCTATCTGTAATTTTTTTTAGTCAGTGTAAAAACCAGTGAGACACCGTTAAATGAGAGAATCCAATCCATGGTAATAACTAAGAAGCATCATTCAAAGCAAGACAACAAAAACCATTTAAGTGGACACCTAAACCTCTCACATTTAGACAAGTTTTCTATTTCAGATGTTTTATCATTATGCAGGAGGAAAAAAGCATTTTCTACCCAGTTTAGCCTTCAGCTAATTATTAGGTCAAGGGGAAAAAAAAGACAAAACCAAGCACACCCAAAGCACCAACATTGTTTGTACTGGATAATTTTCATTTCCGTGTGATGGCACTACTCAAGCCACCTAAGGTCAGCAGATTATCCAAGATATGAGCTATAACCAATAAAAGAATCCACATTTAAGCACTTGTTTCTCATCCCCCTTTGCTCTCCTTCCTCAGAACTTCTACTGCAGCAAAACCTGCTCTGGATCTAGTGCTATCATAGTGACTAATCCACATTATTTCTGTATTACTTAAAGCAAATTCCGTATTTTCCACTTATATGGGCATGATGCGAACCTCTGCTGTCATCAGCAGGATGATTTAACCCAGATTCACACCAACTGCAGCTTGGTTTTCTGATACCAATGTCTCTTATTCATGAAAACATCAAACTTGAGGAAAAGACTTCATTTCCCACGTCTGTGTCCAGGACTTTCCAGAGAGATGTGCAAACAAGGAATAAATGCACACAGCATCTATCTGGCTCTCAGAGCAGCCTGGCAGTCTGGATCCATCCGTAATAACCCACACAGCAGGCACTGCATTGCCCAGGATTCCTGGGAATTATGCAAACACAAGGGAAATCCAGAGTCCAGTCCAGCTGTTGGTGACTGCAGCACAAACACTCCTGCCAGAACCAGGGGGAGTGCTAAGAGCGAGGGGAGCATCTTATCCTTCCACTGCAGCAGGTTTTGATAACTTTCATTAGATTCCATCTCCCTGCTCTCCTCTTTTTTTCCCATATCAGCATCAAAACCCAGCACGGAGCCACCTTGGGTCCAGCACAGTTGCACAGCCTGTGCCACGAGTGGGACACCTGAGGTGACACCTCAGTCTCTGATACAGACATGAGACATCGGACACAGGCTTGGAACAGTGATTTCTGCTGGCTCCAGAGGAAAAGAGCCAATTCCTGCCTCTCCACAAGTCAAACACCTTCGTTCCCCAGCTCTCAGCACCCCACAGACACAGCTGGCGCTCTGCTGTCTGCCACCCAGCCTGGCCACCCTCCCTCCCTCAGGCACACCTTCAATTCAACTAAATAAGCTCGTGTTTACTTGATTCCCAACTGGAAGGTGCTTTCTTCTGCCAGACACCTAGAATTGCCCATCATTCCACTCATAATTCCGAGAAGCCCTTCCTGATGACAAAAAACCCCTATGGATATTGACATGAAAGGCACTGTGTACACCGAGCTCCAGTTCTGCTCCCTGAACACGCTCCCACTGCTGTGAGTGGGGGAGAGAGATCTGCCAAAGGGGAGCTGGAACTGGGACCAAAGCAGAATATATGCTTATTTATGCTCTTAAACAGCAAATATTGAAATCTTGAGAGGAATACAGCTCAAAGGTAGGAAAGCAGAACCAGTGGGTTCTGTTCACTCCTGTGGCACAGAGGAACAGAGCTTTGTCAATAGGTATATTATCTGTACACGCAGCAAACATTGAAATCTTGAGAGGAATACAGCTCAAAGGTAGGAAAGCAGAACCAGTGGGTTCTGTTCACTCCTGTGGCTCAGAGGAATAGAGCTTTATCAGCAGGTATATTATCTGTACACGCAGCAAACACCCCTGTGCATGCCTTTCAGAAAGCAGCTCCTCCTTTAATAAAGCAATTAACCAAACTCAAACCATCACCCATTCCTTCCAAGTTATTTTTGCCACTGGAGACATAAACGATGAAAAACTTCCCAGTGCTGTTTGCAAACACTGAGCTTGAATTTCCAAGTTAGGCACCAGTCCATGGAAACAAACCAGTGCAGAACAGAAATCCTTGTGATGTATCCAAACATCCTGCAAGCAGCAGGTGTCCTCTCAACTGCTGCAGCATCACTCACACACTTACAAGAAAAAGCCTTCTCGTGTAATGGATATGGACAACAACTTAAAATAGTGGTTGTGTCACTCTTAATCCTGCACTTAATAGCCACAGGTAGCTGTGGAAAAGCTCAGAACACTCAGTATTTGGGAATTTAAGGGAGCTGGAAGCTGGGTAAGTGGCAAGCCAGAAGTAACAGCTGATATTAATCTTCCTCCTGATTCCCAGGGAATTAATATTGAAGAATGTGTATTACTAAGATTTGCTAATTTGGGGATTTCTTCTTTTCTTGGTCTTTCGCTGTTCTTCAGGTACCTCCAAACTAAGACATATTCTTCCTGTCGGAATTTAACATCTTCGTTTCAGCACAGAGCTGAAATTATCACAAGGGCAGTAAATTAAAGCCTTCGATTTTTGAACAGCAGCAGGGAAAACCTGAATTTAGTAGCAAGAGCCAAATCCCTTCTTGCCTCCCTCACCTTTATTTATTTCTTTTAAGACAGAACAGAATCCACTACAGTCTGTCTTGCCTGCTCTATTTACAGAACAGGGTTGGTCTCCCCAGACTCGTTCCTTTGGCATTCTCCTTGGGATACACTACAGCTGGCAGGATAGAAATCTCATTAGGAAAATATTTCATTTGATGGAAATGAAAAGTCAGATGCAGAGAAACACAAACATGAGCTGTATCTCTGTATTCCAGCAGCCAAGCAAGCTTCAAGGAAACCTCTGAACCAGAGTAACAAAGGTAAATGAACACTAGAAAATGGATTTAGGAACCAATATTTATTTTTTTCCGAACTCTTGAGATTCTTCTTGAAGAAACAGCAGCATTTTAATTTAAATTATTAATTAACATCTTGCATGTGACAACCCTGTTCCAAAGTCTGGGGTGTGTGGTAGAGCCCAGTCATGTGTCTTCTGACTGCTGCTATCATTTACTCTCTTGGAATCTTCTTCCAAACACGGGGAATTGATGGTCTCAGGAAACCGGTTTAGCACTGAGTGTTAACAGTAGAAAGATTAAATTATGATTAGGTAAACATAAACAAATCATAAACCCCTCTGCAGCAGTGGCTGCTGTGCCTGCCTGTCAATTTGCAATCCATTTTTCAGTAATCTCCCTGGGCTCTTTTGCAGTTTTCCTGACCCACACCTGGCGTGGGCTGCACCCCTGAGCCTGCTGGGCAGTGCTTCTGTCACTCCCAACAATTCCACGTGGTTTTCCTGCTCACACCAACTCCGAAGGGAATTCTGAGAGCACTCCTAGGTCCCACTGATCTGCACCCAGGTGGCAAAGCCAGCAACACACCCAGGTGAGAAAGGACTGCACTTCCTCCAGGAGAAAGGAATTATGCAAGCCCTTCCCATGGACTCCATTTCAGCAGGGCATGAGGTGTATTACAAATTATTCAATCTTCATTCCTCAAAGATAAGGAATGGGGTTTAGGTGGTGCAAAAACCCACTGGACGATTTATATCGTGTATGTATGGTACAAACAGAACGGTTGCCAGCTGCATTACTGATTTTATACCCAGCACAGGATCATGGAATGGTTTAGGGACCTCGGAGAGCATCTCGTTCCAACCCCCCTCCACGGGCACAGCAAAGTGGAAACTTCACAGGATCCTCTCAGGAAAAGCAAAAGAGGAAACTGCAGAAATGTAGTGACCCAGAATGACTGCACTGCAAGAAGGGATCCATTCTGAAAGGGCACAAAGTTGGGAGGATGATTTCCATGGAGTCTCGATTTAATCTTTAATCTATTTTCACTTTCTGTGGTCTACTTCCATTCCTCTTGCTTAGAACCCCAGACATTTCAGCAGTTTCTGTTTCTCAACATCAAGGAAAAATATTCTATAATTCTACTTAAAAGTTCTGGTGCATTTGGGTTTCAATCATCACAGGGAAGAACTTAATTTATTCCCAGGCCAAAAGGAGCACAGGGTGCACTCAGAGTGCATTAGAGTTCCATAAAATGGGCTCCATATTCAGCTCTGCAGGAGCCTATTGATCATTGCCAATAAATGACCATTAACTGAGTCTCCAATTAATTCTTCAATCCAGCAGAAGCAAGTGTTCTTGTCACCACAAGAGAAGAATTCCCCTGCACCCCTCCATCTGAAGAGCAAAGCACAAAAGTCTGCCTACAAATTACATTTGAAGAAGAAAATGAAAATATCTACTTCCAACAGAGAGGAATTTCTACTTTTTGTTAAAAAGATTATTCACCAAATTTCTGTTACAAGTACTGATACAGCCCACCATGGCCAGTAATGAAATTACTCTTCTAGAACAGAATTTTTAAAAAACACCACATTTAAAATAACCAGCTACATATATCAAAGTGAAAAGATACAAAATTAAGATTTTTTTTCCAAACTATAAAAAAACGTTAAAAAAAGTCAAAGTTGAGATTCTGTTCATCAGCTGGCATTTCTGACGTTTCTGCTTAAATAAGGTCTGTAGATACCACCACCCTGAGAGTTTTAAGAAGTCAATAAAGAGTCCTGCTCAAATTAACATTAACCTTGGTCCAGCTGTGCCTCACCACGGCCAAGCTGAGCTCATGTCAGTCACTGCTACAAATCAAAACCTTCATGGACCCTTCCCAGCACAAAACACAGCAGAGAAATTCAATATAAAGGATGAAAATAGGAAATTCACACTATTGAATAGTATTGAACATTCATCTTTAACACTGTGCAGTCAGCTGGCATTACCCAGGACAGGGGGATGGATTGGAGAGTAGAGACAACCACCACTGCTTTACTTCTGATACTAAAGGATGAGTTGAAATACCGAGAATGAAAGAAACACTGGAAATGGAACAACCTTCAGTATTTGCTGGTAAGTACTGAGTTTGTCACTTAATATTACTTATCATTCTTTTTTTCCTGCTCTAATACCAGCATGACTGACATTTTTCCATTTCCATAGCGTCAAGTCAGTAATGCTTAAAATATCTCGTGAAATACAACGCTCAACTTTGTCAAGTCCTGAGTTATCAGCATAGAGGGAAAATAATGCCTGTGTCACCAGCAACCTTGTGTGTCACCCAAGGGTAAAACATCCAGCACTCTTCCTTTTCTCCACCTGCTTGATAAATTAAAAAACGCAGGCACTGCTCATCAGTTTCCCAGAATTATTTCTCTCACCTCTGTGGACTCGCTCAAGTGTGAGAACGAGTTTGAGATATTTGCGTGCTGCAAACAAACCTGGCCCCAGCGGATCCACTCGGGCATCCCTTGCTGCTGGGACACATCACAGGCACAGACTGGCACCACTCGTTTTTTCATAGCAGGGTAAAAAAGATTCCTTTGGAAACTAATGAACAATTCCACCCACTTTCCCTGGGAAAAAAGAGAGAGAATGCCATCCCTGTTAAAGGCTGCTTTCCTAGGCCTCACCAATCCCCTCTAAGTGCTTTATGCTGCATTTTCCCTCACCTTTTGTTGGGAGGATGTAAATGGCCAGGACAATAGGAGGGGGAGGAAAATTAAAAATAAAATGAAAAGAAAAATATCATTTTCCTCCTCAAAATTCTCATTTTACCTTCATGCAGAGGGAGAGGCCTTCTTCTTCTTCTTCTTTTTTTTGGTTTGGGGGTTTTTGTCTTTTTTTTAATGTATAGTGCTGCTTTAGGCCTGTTTTCCCTCATTTTCACATGAATTCTACTTGTCTGCATTACTATTTGCCATACAACAACAAATAAGCTGTCAAACCACCCGATACCATTGGAACTGCTCCTAAACCTGTTTCAAAACTTGCCTAAAGTGTGTGGGAAACATTTAAAACATTCCCTTCCTTTGAGTCTCCAATCCCCCATAAACATCCTCAACCTCTTCTCCTCTCTGTGTACCTCAGAAGGTGTCTTCTGTTCAGAGCAGAAAATTACATATAGGAAAGAAGTCTTGTGCAGCTTAAATTGTGACCAATATAATTCCCTTTTTTCCCCTCACTCCCTTTCCACCAAGCGTAGCTGGAAGCGTGTCTTAAAGGTACAAATCCATCAGGAAAAATAAAGATAATTACCTGTGCTGTTCACAGGTGTTGGGCACAGCCAGCTCCACTGGAAGTTGGATTTCTGCCCAATAAAGGAAGGTGAAAGCACATCCCCAGCACGAGCATCCTCTCAGAGGCTGCCTCTGAACACTTGGAAGGACCTTTATCAGATCTGTGTGGCACAGGGATCGTGGGGACACCAGTGACTCACTGTCACCGAGATGAAAGGATCCAATGTGACGCTGCTCATTTCAGCACACCCAAAAACACATTTTAGGAAGACTTCTAGGAAAAGGAACACCTTGAAACATCATGGGATAAATTAAATACTCCTCTCCCAGCAGCATGAGATAAATAATAATGAAAGTTGAATTACAAAGTAATTATTTCTCCTTAAATAAAAAAAAATAGAGCAGTACCACATCTGTTTCAAAGGCCCAGGTGTTGTAATTTTTCTTACTGAATTCGGACAGCTTTAATTTTTGTTAGCTGACAACTTAACACAGCTTTAATGCTAGTAGTACATTGAAAAAGATTTTTGCAACATGCACAAAAAGGCCATTCTATCCAGACTCCAGGCATGCCCACATCAACAGAACTGGCCTTATTCCAGAACAGCTTCTCAGTGCTTAATCAGAAATCTGCTAAAATTTATGAACAAAGCATTTTACAGGACATCTGCATTTGGGAAGTGGTTTCCCCCAAGTACCCCAGTTTTACACAACAGGTTCTTTTTACTGCATGGCTTCATTTCATTAGAATCACAGAGTGGTTTGGGTTGGAAGGACCTTCCAGATCATCTCATTCCAACCCTGCCATGGACTTCCACTAGACCAAGCTGCTCAGAGACCCATCCAGCCTTTGACAACTCAGTTTCTCACTCTTTATATGTATTATGTAATAATAATTATGTATTATCCACGTTTATCCATAATTTCACAGCATCAATGTAAGTTATAAAGGTTTTTTATAAAGACTTTGTGCAAGGATCCCCCACATGACACACTGCAATGCACTTTTATTCTGTTTATTGCTTCCGGCCCAGCCACGGGGAGATTTTCCAAGAGGAAAGAAGGTGACAAACTGCCAGTGAAAGCCCAAGATAATCTTTTGAGGAATTCCTTAAAAAACAATAAAAAAAACCTTTTCGAGTAGATGGAAATATGTCAAAAGTCCATAAAAGGTTTATCACAAAGCCAGCTGAGAAGAAAAAAACAAATTGTGGACAAAAGGAATCCCAAAGGAAACCTGAACTAAATCCCCTGGCTAAGCAGCCACCAGGTGACATTTCAGTTCCATTTTAACCGTGAGAGGCAAAGCAGAAGTGAAACACACGTTAAATGGAACAGTAACACCCAAGCCTGGCTCGCAGCTTTTGGCTCCACCACCTCAAGAGCCAAAGCATCAGCCAGGCTCAGGGTGGGGGCAGACAGCAGCTCCTCCCCTCAGTGCAGGAGCATCCCTGACACTCTGCAGGCACCAAGAACTGGAAAAAACCAGGAAAATCTTTAGAGCCTCAGCCGGCTGAGCCCCAAAAGCCTCCCAAAGCTTCTGTGGCCCAGCAGCTGTGCAGGACGTTTATCTTCTTGCAAGGAGTCTCGTGGGAGCGCGTTTCATTTCAGTCCCTGAAGTTAACACCATTAGAAGATACATTTCCTTGATGATTAAAAATTAACCACAAAAGTATTTCAAAGCTTTTGAAATAACTCCGAACTAATGAAGGACTAATTGCTTCGCTACATATCTTCATATAATAATGTATAAAAAATTGGTGTCAACTGTCTTATGTCAACTCCTGCATCAGTTAATTACATGTTTGCCATCAGTCATCCACAGTCACAATTAAAACAGGGGAATATTGTTATAATTAGTTTTCTGGTTTAGAGCAAGAGACAACTGAAGGAAGTGTTAAAACTTGGCTGACTTTTTTTTGCTGCTAAGCACCATTTTAGGAATCAGCTCCATGGGCAGCTGGCTGATGGGAATTAAATCTCTGAGCCTTGATTCACCTCTAGAAAACTCTGGGGCTTAGCAAATGTAGGTCCACAAATTCCAACTTGTTCCCTCTTAGTTTTTAAAATATCCTGAGCAACATCTAGCTATTTATCAGATTAAATACACTGAAATTTCTTGGGGGAAAACGTCTAACACACGAAATTAGCATACGCAGCATACACAGAACAGAAAAATCATCACCACCACCACAATAAATGCATGTGTATATAAAAATATAGATGCTTGTCTACAGGGCCAAATCTATTTTTCTCAGAAATATCTTACTCTAAAATTGTTTCTGCAAGGAGACAGTCAGGACCAAAAATGGGGAGGGTGTAATTTTGAGATAATTGGAATTAGAAACTGGATATCAAAAAATTTATGACACAGTACCTTCTACATTTTTAAACATAACAACTTATATTTATTTTCAGTTCCCCAAAAGAGACTACTGAAGCTTAATGAAGAGCAAGATTCCACACAGCAACAGCATTTCATTGGCAAAGCCAACTCAGGATTTTTTTGGATCCCTCAAACAAACATTTCTGCTGTTGAAATGC